>RPOG01003067.1:0-73242 GCA_008086565.1 Thalassoma bifasciatum | reverse complement strand
GGGAGACGTTTGTTGTATAACCCTTTAAACAATCAGTCGTTTAAATTCTGGACTTATTAAGACAGAGAAACAGATACAAATTAGTCTTTATTCTAGTGTTGGAGATATTTTACATTTTCACGGTTTGTGTTAAATAAAATTGTTAAACTCTTTACTCTAACTCGGGCATGTCGTCGTATTCTTCGCCCTCTTCCTCCCGTCTCTTCTCCTCCAGTTTCTTCCGCTCCTCCTCCGCCTTCCTCCTCTCCTCCGCCGCCCTCTTCATCTCCTCCTCCACCTCCTTCGTTTTTAAATTCACGCTCTCCTTCTCTTTCTTCTTCTGCTCCTCTTTGTCATCCTGCGGTTTGTTTTTGGGCGGCAGGTCGTAGGCCCACTCCTCGTCCGAGTCGCTGATGTCGTCGTCCTCGATGTCCCAGTGCGCCTCGTGGGACTCGGGGGTTTCCGAGTCTTCCACGGGCTCGGGTTCAGGTTTGTAGTTCGGATCCTCCAGTTTGCCCCAGGCCACCTGGTCGGCTTTACGGAGGACGACCTCCACTTTGGAGGGAACCATGTTCACGGAGCTCTGCTTCACATCCACCACCTGAAGGAAAACACAGATTAAAGAAGAGTTTCCAGGTTAAACACAGAACAACTGTATATAAAAAACAGGAACTTATTCATACATGTTTGTAAAAATATACACACATATGTAGAAATGAATATTTGTATATTTGTTTGAATGAACACAACTAAGTCAAGAGGTCATTGAAATATATTTTTTTTAAGTTTATGCAGTAAAATACATTTTATGTAATGCTTACATATATATCTATAGAATAAGTCCTATACATTTATATATTCAGACATAAAAACATTACATACTTACATACATGCATGTATACACCCATACTTGTACTCATACTACACAACATTTACACAAATATAAAAGCGAACATTTGCACATTTCATGTTTTTATGTATAAGTGTTTGTATGTATAGATGTATGTATTTATGTATGTTTATGTGTATTCATGTATATATGTGTGTATGTGTGTTTGTATGTATGTATGCATGTATATATGTATGTATGTATATATTTTTATGTATGTATGTATTTATGTATGTATTTATGTATGTATTTATGTATGTATGTTTGTATGTATGAATGAAAGTATGTATGTATGTATGTATGTATGTATGTATGCATGCATGTTTGTATGTATATATGTATTTTGCATACATTCATGTATGTATTTCTGTATATATTCATGTTTATATGTATGGATGAATGTTTGTTATGTGCATAAATATTTATGTAAGTGTGTTTGTATGTACGTGTGTATATATTATTTATTTGTATATGTATATATGTTTGCATGTATGTATATATGTATGTTTTGTTGTTTTTACAGTTGTTAGAGATTTTTCACTTTTATACTGAAATGTGTTTTTTTATGTTTTAAATTGTATGGATTGTTCAATAAATGAATATTTTTATTTGTATGGTTTAAGTCATTATGTATTATACCCATAAGCGCAAACATTTGAATATACAGAAAACATATATTAACACATTAAAAAATACCCATGGAATAGCATTCGAACATTCAATCCTTATTTTTATACATAAAGATTACAGACATCCATACACACATGGAAAAAATACATTTATACCTACATATGTACCTACAAACATACATTCAGACGTATATAATTAGTGGAAACTCACCCCCCAGAATCTGAAATCTCTCTTGAAAATCTTGTTGTCCTCAAACTGGATTTGACATGAGAGCTGATGAGAAATAGAAAATAAAAGAAGATTAAAATAGTTATTTATAAGTTAACTATTTTTTGCTTATGTCATAGTTTTAGATGCAGTCGTTTAATCTAAAGAGTCAAACTCACCACGGTCCTGTTTGCTTCTATGCTGCTCAAATCTGGATTTGCATTCTTGGCGTAAATAGTTACAACAACGTTATTTCCTGTTTGGTGCCAGTCGTGTCGACACGCCACCTTCTTCTTGTCCTGTAAAAGAAAACGTACAAATCAGACGGCGCATTTTTTTGTTTTTAATTTATTCTCTTTAACTTCTAAAAGGTGTGTTTACCTGCTTGGGAACCCAGCGGTGTTTCCCTGTGCTGCAGCCTTTCTGGTCCAGAAAAGCATTAAAATCTATTGTTTTTATGCAGCAGCAGTTCCAGTATTTATATCTATAGGAACAAAAGAACAAACATCACCAAAAATACTCATTTTTTTATATGCGTACATACTTTAATAGATACTTTTAATGGAGAAAAACCTTGAAGGAGACACAGTTGGTTTCACTAATAAGAGACTGATGTTCTAGTTCTCATATTCATGTAGCAGCTGCTGTTTTAATTGAAGCTACAGATTTGTTTTTACTCCCTGATCTTTAATGAATCGTCAGATCTTTTCTCTTTATTTCTGCTTTCATCTTTCTCCTTTCGCTCACACGGCCTTCACTTTGAGTTGTTTGCGTTTCTCCTCTGAGGCAGTTTCCTAATTATGTTTTGCACAAACAGAGATTGGAATTAAAACTCTGCGTTTGTGTCTCACCCCTCGTGGAAAACAGGGGCTCCAGGGTGATGGGTGCAGATTTCTTTGTCCGTCTCTGGGCCCTGAAACATCTGAAAACACAAAAACAACGTTAATAACACAGTGAAACCGTCACATGATCCTTAAAGTGTGAGAAATTACAGTTTGATGATCATCTGTGACGTTAGAGGCCAAAAAATGAAAGTGTTTGACTGAAAAACAGCTGAACTGGTTCTGCGTGTGGTTCCCTTGTTTGTCCACTAGATGGAGCCATTAAAAAGCTTAACAGCTCTGAATAACAGGCAAAAAAACCTTAAAGCTCTAAAACAAGTCTGAACAGCTTCTTATCAAATAATAATGTTATAATACAAGTTATTCAAAGAAAAAATGTCAAATTTGCTTTTAATAATTAAAAAAAAATAAACCAACAGTGCAAGACATTATTCCAATTGCAAGAAACTTAATGAGTATATATTTTTTACCCCATTGACTCATTATAGGTTATTCTGACACCATTTTTGTCATTAATTTTTTTGAAATGAGACATTTTTCTGGACATGTCAGTTGAATGTGGCTCATATCACTAATACTAAAAGCGACGTCTCTAAACTTTAAGCAACTATTTTTATTTTAACACTTGTACATTCAGCTGACATCGACTTAATTTTGTACATAATTTATCTTTTTTTTTTTAATTAATTGTGGATAAAAATGTGGTTTAAATTTTTGTGTAAAAATTTTCCCAATTCTATTCCATTTTTATACATATTTTTTGTTCAAATATATCTTCCAGTTCCATCTTTTTTTAAAAAATGTAATTATTTTTGTAAATATATAATGCTAACTTTTTTTCAATGTAATTGTTGTGTTAATATATATCACCCAATTCTGCTTTTTTTTTTTTTTTAAATATTCAATTCTTTTCTGTTAATATGTTTCCCAATTACATCTTTTTTGAATTGTTTATATATATATATCCCAATTCTGTTATATCTTAAAAAAAAAAATTAAGTTAATTTATATCTCCCATTTTCTTTTCTATACTTTTCTTTTTTTTTTAATATTGAGTGTGTATCTGTTTAATTTTGCCCCACTGACTCTAACAGCTGCTGTTTTTATGATTTCCTAGTTTGGGATTTATAAAGTATTTCTTTTCTTTTCTATATTATTCCAACAAGATAGTTTTTTTCTTGGTCACAGCTCAGTTTTTGCAGTGTAAAAAAAATGTAATGCCACTTACTGTTTTACATCCTGAGTTTTTGCAACGGGTCCCGATGACTATCCCACTTTCTGTTGGACAAAAAAAGAGACAAAAGTTGAAAAACTTTACAGTGTAAATTCTCTGAATAAGCCCAGTTTGTCTAAAATTGATTACACAGTGAAATATTCTTTGGAAAAAATCCAAATATAATTATAAACACTGATACTTTCTGGGGGGTTTTTTTCTCGCTAAAACTCTCGTTGAAGTGTTTCATAATACAAAAAAGTTTCTTCCTGCTGTGACATTGGTTTTTGTTTTGTTCGTATAAAGACTAAGACATTTTGAAAACCTGAATATTTCCCGATAAATTCTGGGAAAATGACTGAAAACTCCTTGCACAACTTTTAAGGAAACTTTCCGGGTGCATCTCCTCAAATTGTGCCCTAAGTTCCTGAGAAGAGTTGAGATAATGTTCACAAAAGTCTACGTATAATTCTTTGGGGAAATTTCCTGAAAACTTGAATGAAATTTGTTGAGAATATCTGGAAAAAACTGTCAAAAATTTCTACAGAAGTGTTGTTAACTAGTCATGTGAGCTTCCTAAAGTTTACCAAATTGATGTTTTTGATGTGTTCAGGGACAAGAAAAACGTAGGAAAGAAGACCACACTGACCTTGCTTCTCTATCTCAGCTTTCTTAGTGATGTTGAGTTTCTCCAAAGCCTGAGTCAGAGACGCCGACACTTTGACGGGGAGTTTGGTCTTTGCCTCGTCTGAACTGAACACAGAAAACAAACCCAAGTTATTAATCTGTAAAAACATATCTCTCTCTTTTTCTGCCTTTGCTGACTCAAACGCTCACCAGGGTCTCTCTTTCTGAAGCGTCTCAGCAGATTTGGGTCCCTGGTAGATGATTTCAGGGCCGTTTGCCTGTTTGGCGTCCGTTTTATCCGACGTCACCTCCGGACGCATCGGCTCCTGAGGCTTCACGTTACTGTGACGACCTCGAGTGCATCCCTGAGACCAAAACACACAGGTTACACCAACGTAAACAAAAACAGTAGCTGCACTCTTCTACTACGGAGCCACGCTGTTGTAACAGGAGCAGAATGTGTCTTGGTTTCATCGTCTTGCTGAAATAATCAGGGACGTCCCTGAAAAAGACAAAGTGTCTTGGATGGCAGCAGATGTTGCTCCAAAACCTGTTTGTACCTTTCAGCATTAATGCTGCCTTCATAGATACTGGGACAGTTACCCATGATGCCATGGGCACTAACACACCCCCATACCATCACAGATGCTGCTTTAGAACTTTACGCAGAGAAAAAGCCGGATTGTTCTTTTCCTCTTTGGCCTGGAGGACACCACGTCCATGATTTCCAAAAAAAGTTCTGCGGCGTTTGTGTGTGTTGTTGATGTGTGACTTTGTCTTTGCATGGTAGAGTTTGAACTGTCACTTGTAGATGTAGTGATGAACTGTGTTAACTGACAATGGTTTTCTGAAGTGTTCCTGAGCCCACGTGCTAATATCCTTTACACAATGATGTGCGTTTTTAATGCAGTGCCACCTGAGGGGTCAAAGGTCACGGCCATTCAATGTTGGTTTTGGGCCTTGCTGCTTACGTGCAGAGATTTCTCCAGATTCTCTGAATCTTTTGATGATATTATGGACTGTAGATGATGAAATCCATCAATTCCTGCAGTTGAGAAACATTGTTCTTAAACTGTTGGACTATTTGCTCACGCAGTTGTTGACAAAGTGGTGAACCTGGCTCCATCTTTGCTTGTGAACATCAAATTCAAAATGAGTGTTTTTTTAAAATAAAATGTATAAATAGATAGAAAAATTGCTGTTACCTTGATGGAGAGAAACTCTGAGAAGTCTGTCGTCCTCTTCNTTAAAGCCGAGGTTCAGGCCTCCAGAAGTTTCTGTCGCAGCTTTAGAGAGAGATCCAGAAGCAGAGAGAGAGTCTGTGTGTCTGTGTCTGAATGAAAGATAAAAATAGCCTCTCACCTCCCTCCTCCTCCTCCTCCTCCTCCTCCTTTGCTCAGTTTACAGCTGTCAAAACTTATCTGGCGGTGGGGGGTCGACGTTCCTCCTGCTGAGCGTCGCCTGTCACACCAACAGGCCTGCGGTGACCGGAGAGGAGCGATAACTTCTGGGTGTTTGTGGTTTTATCTCTGGATCCACTTTGGTCACGATGAGAAAAAGTCTTTTTATACCTGAAAAATATTTATTCTAACACATGCACTGCAGCGGTGCTAAGTTAACTCAAACAGACAAAAAAAAAAAACTCATGAGAATATGATTTTGAAACACTGATGAAATTTGGTACCAAAAATGCTCCTACAAAATAAAAGCGTACATACAACAAACATGGCACTAAAGCTGCCAGTTATGGGTGAAAAAAGCTTCAATTAAAAAAAAGAAAACTTCTTAAATTAAACATTTATGGTGCTAAGTTGATGCCAAATTCCCAGGTTGTCTTTGGAGAAAAAAACTTGAAGAATTCTTCACTTTAGACCTGATGATCGTACAACTTCTTTCGTACAGTTTTGCTGCCTCATGAAACAAGTTTATCTCACATTTTACAACTTTTTTTTTTTCATACAATCACAAACATTAAAATTTCTATGTCACACCGTTACAACTTTTTCCCCCATAACTTTGGGAATTTAGTCATGAAGCTTTAAAACTTTAATTTTTAAGTATTGTATCTTAGTCTTTGTAACATTTTAACACATTGTATCACATTTAATAGGTAATATCATGTTTTTTTTCCCATAACATTCCCCCAAAACAACTTCTACGTAAAATTATGACTTTTTTCTCCTTGAACAACTGTTGTCTTTCACAATAGTAATTTTATTTTTGTACCATTAAAACATTCTTATGGTATAATCATATAGTTTATAAGAAAATGAATTCATTTGAAATACAACATTTTTAAAAGTGACATAACACCTTTTTTATTATTTCCCTTCTTTTTTTTCCTTTTTTTTTACCAATTAAACTGTCACTTCTTTTTTGTAATTTTATTTTCACATTTGCAATTTTTTTCTCCCTACCTCTTGTAACAAATTTTTTTCTTATGGAAACAGAAAATGTTTTTTCTTTTTCGTCAATATTGCATTTTTTCCACCTATAGTTTTTCTGGTAACAACATATTGTTTTGCTGTTTAAACTTAAGCTTTCATGAACTTAAAGATTTGGAAAATTTTACTCTGAGATTGTAAAAATCGTCTCAATTGTTGCAAGTATGAAACTAAAGAAATTGCATTCAATCATAAATTATTTTAGATTTCACACTTTTGTTTTTTGTTAAATTTTCTTTTTCTTTTTTTTTTACGGGTGACTTTGCAAATTCCCAGGTTGTCTTTGGAGACAAAAACTTGAAGAATTCTTCATTTCAGACCTGATGATCGTACAACTTCTTTCGTACAGTTTTGCTGCTTCATGAAACATGTTTATCTCACATTTTACAACTTTTTTTTCTCGTGCAATCACAAACTTCACTTTTATAGTGTTACAACTTTTCCCCCATAACATAGGGAATTCATTTATGAAACTTTAAAAGTTGTATTTGGACGCATTGTTCCTTTGTCTTTGTAAAATAATGGGTTTTTTTCTGTAACGTTACAACTTCTTCTACATATAATTATGTCTTTTTTTCTCCTTTTACAACATAGTACAACTTCTGTCACTTTTATTACTGATTTTCTACTTGCACCAATAAAACATTATTATGGTTTAATTATATAGTTTATGACAAAATTAGTTTATTTGAAATACAACATCTGTTACTTGTGACATAACATCTTTTTTATTGTTATCTTCCCGTTTTGATTTTTTGTTACCAAAACAACTGCCACTTCTTTTTTGTAACTTTTTTTTTGCATTTTTTTTTTCTCATACATCTTGTAATAATTTTTTTTTTTTTTTATGGAAACATCAGATGTTTCTCTTTTTTTTTTTAATATTGCAACTTTTTTTTCCCACCTTTCATTTTTTTGGTAATGACATATTGATTTGCTTTTTAAGCTTAAGCTTCGACCAACACTACACTTTTGATTAACTTGAAGACTTGCAAATTTTACTTTTAATTTGTAAAAATTGTTTGCGAACAAAATAAATTTCATGCATTCATGAATTATTTTAGATTTCACACTTTTGTTTTTTGTTACATTTTCTTTTTCTTTTTTTTCACGGGTGACTTTGCAACATCTTTTCTTACAACACTACAACTCTTTTTTTCTCTTGTAATATTATCATTCTATCTTTGAATTTTATTTTTTTTATTTAATTACTTTGGCTGTTATAGTACAGAAAAGGGAACATTTGATGGGTGCTGCAGTTCATTTAAGCTGTTATTTAAGTCAGAGGAAAAAAATTCCAACACTGAAAATATTCATTAAAATACAAAAGCAATCCTTTTTTACCATCCCAAACCTTCACAGCCTTAAATAAAAACTTTTACAGGAGTCAGAGAATGTTTCCATAATGTGGTTAAGTCAAAATTAAAATACTTACACATTTACCGTACACAGTAATTAGTTTAGCATCCCATTTTCCATTTACTGGTGGGAAAACTTTATCAAACATACAATCATTCCCGGAGCCTAATGACTGTTTTTATATCATTTTCTCGTTGTATACGTTCGTCTGCACCTGTTCAGACACGTTGACCTGAAGCTTTAGTTCAGTTTTCTTCAAAGCTGTTTTTCCCTCCAAACGCCCGCTGAGCTCTGAATAATGAAAGTGTTTGTGTTCATTTGTTTCACCATCACATCAGAAATCTCTCACGGTCACCGCACGCTGATGTATCCGAATTTTATCTCAGGGTTTTTTTTTTTCATTTTTATTTTGACTAAACAGCCCTCGGTGGGAAATCTATCACTCAAATTGCACCTTGACTGACAAACAGCAGCGTTTTGTCTTGTGTGAATAATTCATGGTTGAACCACCTGCAGACGCAGCTCGGTAATTTGTCTCCGTGTGTCAGGATGAAAGATATATTGGAAGAAAAACTCAATATATTACAACAACCTCCTCTACACACTTCATAATTCACCTTCCTGCCTTAAAAACACTGAAAAAGCATCTGCTCACCACAGGTAAAGAGAGAAAAAGACATTAAAAGTGTCGAGTTTGTGGAAATATGGAGGCTAATTCTAGTCAAACTCATTTTCAGGAAGTTTTATATCTGTTCAGTAATTTAGAGAATAAGTGTGTTAAGATTATTTTGAGATTATTTAAGATATAATTCAAACAGACTCTGTCTAAACTGATATATTCAAACAGTTAACTTCACCTCCCAGAAGGAACCAATCACAGCTAAAACTTTTTAGGTAAATAAAACCATTAAATGTCAAAAACTATAATAAACAGTGAAAGAGATTTAAGAGACAGTTTATAGTTTTACATTTATGGAAAAGAAAACATGAAGAAAGTTAGTGTCATGTTTATGGAAACTAGCAAGCTAAAAACAAACTGGGACTTTAGCTTTAGCAGGAGCCTTTAGCTCCTGTTTTAGCCTTTAGCTTGTGTTTTAGCTTATAGCTCCTGTTTTGGCCTTTAGCTCTTGTTTTTAACCTTTGCTCCCATTTTAGCCTTTAGCTCCTATTTTAGCCTTAAGCTCCTGTTTTAGCCTTTAGCTCCTGTTTTAGCCTTTAGCTCCTGTTTTAGCCCTTAGCTCTTGTTTTAGCCTTGAGCTCTTGTTTTTGCCTAAAGCTCCTGTTTTAGCATTTAGCTCCTATTTTATCCTTTAGCTCCTGTTTTTAAGCTTTAGCTCCTGTTTTAGCCCTTAGCTCCTGTTTTAGCCTTGAGCTCTTGTTTTTGCCTAAAGCTCCTGTTTTAGCATTTAGCTCCTATTTTATCCTTTAGCTCCTGTTTTTAAGCTTTAGCTCCTGTTTTAGCCTTTAGCTCCTGTTTTTAACCTTTGCTCCCATTTTAGCCTTTAGCTCCTATTTTAGCCTCTCGCTCCAATTTTAGCCTTAAGCTCCTGTTTTAGCCTTTAGCTTCTGTTTTAGCCTTTAGCTCCTGTTCTAGCCTTTAGCTCATGTTTTTAAGCTTTAGCTCCTATTTTAGCCTTTCGCTCCTATTTTAGCCTTTAGCTCCTGTTTTAGCCTATAGCGCCTGTTTTAGCCATTAGCTCCTGTTTTAGCCTTTCGCTCATGTTTTAGCATTTAGCTCCAATTTTAGCCTTTAGCTCCTGTTTTAAAGCTTTAGCTCCTGTTTTAGCCTTTAGCTCATGTTTGAGCCTATAGCTCCTGTTTTAGCCTTTAGCTCCTGTTTTAGCCTATAGCTCCTGTTTTAGCATTTAGCTCCTGTTTTAGCCTTTAGCTCCTGTTTTTAAGCTTTAGCTCCTGTTTTAGCCTTTAGCTCATGTTTGAGCCTTTAGCTCCTGTTTTAGCATTTAGCTCCAATTTTAGCCTTTAGCTCCTGTTTTAAAGCTTTAGCTCCTGTTTTAGCCTTTAGCTCATGTTTGAGCCTATAGCTCCTGTTTTAGCCTTTAGCTCCTGTTTTAGCCTATAGCTCCTGTTTTAGCATTTAGCTCCTGTTTTAGCCTTTAGCTCCTGTTTTTAAGCTTTAGCTCCTGTTTTAGCCTTTAGCTCATGTTTGAGCCTTTAGCTCCTGTTTTAGCATTTAGCTCCTATTTTTGGCCTATAGCTCCTGTTTTTAAGCTTTAGCTTATATTTTAGCCTTTAGCTTCTATTTTAGCCTTTAGCTCCTGTTTTAGCCTTTAGCTCTTGTTTTAGCATTTAGCTCCTATTTTTTCCTTTAGCTCCTGTTTTTAAGCTTTAGCTCCTGTTTTAGCCTTTAGTTCATGTTTTAGCCTTTAGCTCATGTTTTTAAGCTTTGGCTCCTGTTTTAGCCTTTAGCTCCTGTTTTGGCCTTTAGCTCATGTTTTTAAGCTTTAGCTCCTGTTTTAGCCTTTAGCTCCTGTTTTAGCCTTTAGCTCCTGTTTTTAAGCTTTAGCTCCTGTTTTAAAGCTTTAGCTCCTGTTTTAGCCTTTAGCTCATGTTTGAGCCTATAGCTCCTGTTTTAGCCTTTAGCTCCTGTTTTAGCCTATAGCTCCTGTTTTTAAGCTTTAGCTTATATTTTAGCCTTTAGCTTCTATTTTAGCCTTTAGCTCCTGTTTTAGCCTTTAGCTCTTGTTTTAGCATTTAGCTCCTATTTTTTCCTTTAGCTCCTGTTTTTAAGCTTTAGCTCCTGTTTTAGCCTTTAGTTCATGTTTTAGCCTTTAGCTCATGTTTTTAAGCTTTGGCTCCTGTTTTAGCCTTTAGCTCCTGTTTTAGCCTTTAGCTCCTGTTTTGGCCTTTAGCTCATGTTTTTAAGCTTTAGCTCCTGTTTTAGCCTTTAGCTCCTGTTTTAGCCTTTAGCTCCTGTTTTTAAGCTTTAGCTCCTGTTTTAGCCTTTAGCTCCTGTTTTAGCCTTTAGCTCCTGTTTTGGCTTTTAGTTCATGTTTTTAAGCTTTAGCTCCTGTTTTAGCCTTTAGCTCTTGTTTTAGCATTTAGCTTGTGTTTTCGCCTTTAGCCCATATTTTGGCTTTCAGCTCGTGTTATATACTCTTGCTACTCTTTTAGCTTTTGGCTCGTGTTTCAGCCTTCAGCCCCTGTCTCATGTTTTCACTTTAGCTAGTCTTTAAGCCTTTAGCTCCTGTTTTAATGTCTAGCTTGTGTTTAAGCTTTAGCTCATGTTTTAGCCTTTAGCTAGTCTTTAAGCCTTTAGCTCCTGTTTTAGCCTCTAGCTTGTGTTTAAGCCTTTAGCTCATGTTTTAGCATTTAGCTTGTGTTTTAGCTTTAGCTCATGTTTTAAGCTTTTAGCTCATGTTTTAGCCTCTAGCTTGTCTTGAAGCCTTTAGCTCCTGTTTTAGCCTCTAGCTTGTGTTTAAGCTTTAGCTCATGTTTTAGCCTCTAGCTTGTGTTTAAGCCTTTAGCTCATGTTTTAGCATTTAGCTTGTGTTTTCGCCTTTAGCCCATATTTTGGCTTTCAGCTCGTGTTATATACTCTAGCTACTCCTTTAGCCTTTGGTCTGTGTTTTAGCATTTAGCTTGTGTTTTGGCTCGTGTTTAGCCTTCAGCCCCGTTTTTGTGTTTTCGCTTTAGCTAGTCTTTAAGCCTTTAGCTCCTGTTTTAGCATCTAGCTTGTATTTAAGCGTCTAGTTCATGTTTTGGCTTATGTTTTAAGCTTTTAGCTCTTGTTTTAGCCTTTAGCTTATTTCTTATCATTCAGGCCCCGTTAACACGAGAACAGTTCATAGCGTTTTACCCTAAAACTTAAAGCTGTGGAAAAATTTACACTCACAAGAAAACAATGAGGGACTTAAAAGTCACCTGAGGATTAAAGAGGGGGAAACATTTTCTGACAGGTGCATTGTCAAGGGCTGAAGTAATCTGTATCCCCCTTTAACTTTTACTGTCTTTGATGAAATTGTATCACCCCTCTTTAATCTCCTAGTGACCACTTGGGGATTAAAGAGGGGGTATACATTCAATAAGTTCAATCAGTGAGTTTAAAGGTTTATTTCTGGTAAGAATATTGACTTTTAATGATTTCAAACCTCTGCAAAGATTTTTCTACAGTGTGTTAAAAGTTGTTTGGATCTGAAGTCGACACTTTTCCTCAGGGATAATCAACAACTTCAGAATTGTCAGTCACAGCTTAATTCAGGAAGAATAAAATAACTAAACCGTGAACATATTTTGCTGTTTAAACTCTGGATCTGTGGTTGTAGAGACACAGCAGTCAGAAAAAACAGATCCTCGACGCCCGCGGCGCCGCAATTAAAAACCAAGAGACGCGCCGTTTGACGTTTAAAGACCTTCAAATTCTCTCTTTAAATAGATTCTCAAGGTTTTCAAACTCTGACAGCTTTGAAATGTGAGCGTCGAGTGAAAATCAAAGACAGACGCCGGCGTAGGAATGGAAAATGACTTTTTATTTCTTCCAAAAAAAAAAAAAAAAAAGAGAGAAAACAGATCCCTAGAATAAACAAATATACTGCTGTAAAATAAAAGCCTGTGATTCGTTTTGTCAACTGTAACATTTGTTTGCCTTTCCATGCTCGATACAATCCATATATTTCTGCTTTTTAAATAAATAGAAAATAAAATGTACAAAGAGAAAATCAGGGGAGGAGACAGATTAAAAGGTGGACTCATTTGGCATCATTGAGAAGTCATGGCTGATGTTCAGGGAGGTTTGCAGCCCTCCAAATCCGCCGTCCCCGCTGAGAAATTATCTATATACTGCTGTAAGAACGCTAATATCTTCCAGAAAAATAAAGAGTAAATGCAAAATAACGCAGTTGCATGTTATGAGTATGTCTTTAAGCTCTGTGTGAGGTGTGTGAATGTGTGTGTTTCTCTATATACAGAATAGTGAGGCAGCAATCCGAGGGTTTTTACCAAAAAACACAGATGTAGAAAAAACAGAACGTGCACAAGAGAATCTTTGATTCAACACACACCGAACGAAAACGAGGAGATTTATCCGTCTAACAGCCTCTCTCTCTTTCGCTCCGTTTTTGACCTCTGGTTTCACCGACCCAGCAGGTGGCGCCAAATCTGTGCTGCGAGTAACAAATGTGACATCTTTGGGAGAGGTAAGACAAAAAAAAAAAGAAGTTTGGCGCTACAAACATTTGTGTGATTCAGTCTGTCGTGGACGGCGAATGATCGGTCGAGAGACGTTTTCGTTCCATCGCGCCCGACGGACGTTTTTCAACAACAGGGAGAACAAGAGGAGCGAATTTATCGTCGTCATCACCATCACTGACTGTCATGCGTTTTTTTCGGAGAAAACAGGACGACAAACATCGACATCGTTACAACCATGCACTCACCAAACCCCCAGAAAGAGAGGGAGACGAGTCTGCTCTCTGAACGTTTGATACACTTGGCCTCAGCAGAGAAAACATTTAATATGACATCAAGATTTATC
The DNA here is from genome assembly GCA_008086565.1 of Thalassoma bifasciatum. NCBI lineage: Eukaryota > Metazoa > Chordata > Actinopteri > Labriformes > Labridae > Thalassoma > Thalassoma bifasciatum. The sequence continues at coordinate 59,561 of RPOG01003067.1, read as the reverse complement.
CGTGTCTCCGCCCAGATTCATGCTACAACAGTGCAGAGAGAAGTGGTAGCAGCTTTTAAAGGTTGCCTGGTCTGATCCAAAAAAAGAAACTGCAGTCGTTCTGGGAAATTCCCAGCTGAGAAAATAAGAAGTCGGGATTTTGAGGAAAAGGGAGTCGCCAAATGAAGAAGAAAAAAAAAAAAAAACAGGGCTTGCATGCTCGGCGAAAACCCCTCCCCGAGTTGAAAACGTAAGAAGAAAAAAAGCTGTGATAATTACGGCTAAAGAGACGAGGACACGAGCCAGTAACACTGAAAGGACTTCACAGAAACCACAGCAGCCTCTCTCCTTTCACAAAACTCCACCGTTTCCAAAACCACATAAAGAAAAACCTCGTTGCATCAAGCGGGAGACGGGATCCATGCAGAGAAACGCGGTGGAGAAATAAACGCTTTCAAGAGGACGACGAAATGTGATTCGCTCGCAATTAAAAAAAAGCAGCCGGACATTTTTCTTTCTCTTTGATTTCACCGTCCTTCGCGAGGAAGTCGACACGGTTTTTATATTCTGAGGAGATAACCGCAAACTTCAGGACTGATCACATTTCGATGTGATTCATTAGATCCAAAGTGAACATGATCCCATCCTGGATCCGCGCCCGTGATAATGGCAACTCGTCCTGAAGTGCCAATTCATCACGGCAGATTAGAGACAGCTGTCCCCAAAAAAATTAGGAGCTAAAATTAGAAGCCAGATGTCCATTATGAGAATAGTTTGAGAAGTTAAAAGGTAAAAGGTGGGAGAGTTTCAGAACTAGAGAAGGAAGGTTTGGGACTTAAACTTCTCCTTTTTCAGCAAAATCACACGTCTCTTTAATGATCTAACAAAGCTTTTTGGTCTGATTTTGGTTGAATGAGTTGGGATTTAAACGTAGATAAAGGATCCGTTTTTGTGGCCCAGTTGGAAAACCAAATGTTCGTCTAATAACCAACAGTCTTTCACCACAAATTCTGGGAAACTGAAAGCAAAAAACCCCACAAACCTGTTGACTTCTGGACCCATGTGCATGTTCAGCCATTAATGATGAAAACGGACCATTAGTACTAATGATAAAAAAAAAACCCATTAATTTTAATGCTCTCTTGGGGCATTAAAATTAATGGTAATAAACCTCACAATTACAGAAGCTAATGGCAGGGTTACCACACCTGTTTGGCTGTTTAAGGACAGATATTGTGTTTATAAATTTCCTTTTAAGACGGATACATGGGGATAGAATGAATTTTTAAAAGAAGTATGAAAATGTGAAGCTAAAAAGCAAATTTATTTATTATATAGAAGCATGACATTTTGAGTTAATAGAGAGATTTTCCTACACATTTACCCCGTTTCAGGTAATGTTCTTTAGCTGACAAATGTTTTTCTTGACACCGTTACCACTGATGATGACTTATTCTGACTGTTTGACTATGAGAAATTTGAGTGTTGTTTCAGAAAAGGAACTTTTGCCACAGCCATTTGCATCACTGTTCTGTTTTCTTTTGGGCAGAGAAGCGTTTGGGGAAATTTGTAACTGTTTTGAATATTGTTGTGAATCACTTATGTGCATGACACGTTAATAAAATGAAGTACAATATACAACACCACTCGCTATGTGAATTGCTGTTTCTGTGTAGTTGGATTGAGGTTTTCCAGGAAGTAATCTACACCTGCCTCACTTTTATTTTGTGGATTATATCAATCAGCTGGTTACTTGCAGTTGCGCAAATGGGCCGTTCTATAACAGTACATTAAAACTAATGGTCCCATTTGTGTAATGACTGGACGTGCACATGGGTCCTGGTCTGATTCCACTCATTATGTCTGTTTTTTGTCGTACTCGTGATACATACCATAAAGTTTGGACATGTTTTGTTTCATTTTGAACATTTATGGTCAGTTTTAGGGTGTTTCCGTGTCCTGATCGACCTATTAAGATGTGGAGTGGCACCAGAAAAACATTCATGTTTCCAATAGAGCTGAATTTTGGGGATGGTTTTCAACACTTTCCCAACTGGACACAAAACACTCTGTTGCTCAAATCAACAAGTATTTGTACGTTGCCAACTTTGGAACTACCAGCGAACATCTGATATTAACAATGTGTCCGGAAACTATGACGTATTTCTGTTCCAAGACTTTATTTGATTTTAGTGTAACAGTCAATAAGTTCAAGAAGAAACTTGAGAAGCAAGAAATATGTCAGATTAGATTGTTGGCTACACTCAAGAGGCAGTTTAAAGATAAATCAGATGTTAGCCAAGAGGTTCCAGGACGACTTTAAACCCCAGTTGCGTCACTTTTGGCGCTAAAAACCTAAAAGTCCCAACCGTCCTGGAGCAACACTCCAATCAGAAACAGTTAAAGGCTGCTGTCTTTACAAAAAGTGGCGGAAAAATAGTGGATGTGAGCGAAAATGAAGAGGGGAGTGGAAATGTCGAGGAGCTTATCTACCAGACACTGGAGCGATGCTAACGGCGAGAAGAAAGTTAGCACTCTACTTAGCGAAAAAGCGAAACCACAAAGCCTGAGCCCCGAGAGCCTCTGAAAGGTTTCGGCTAAAAGACAGAGACACCAAGAGAGAGAGAAGAGATTTAAGTTACGAGACGCTGGCAGAGGTGAGGACGAGACGGGAAACCGACCGCGCAACCGACCGCGTAACCGTCCGACCGACCGCTATGACGAAAGGCTAGGCTAACACAAGACCGCGACAAGAAGCATCTACGAGCTATATCTATCCAACAGCGACAGAGGTGGCTGGGTGGAGACGATCTAGACAGAAACTGGTTATTATTACTAATTTTTTTTTTACATATCTACACACCAAACAGTGACGAAGCAAGCTAAGAAAGCATCCTAGAGATAGACCAACTAGACAGAGTTGAGAAGCGAGATTCTAGAGATTGAAGCTGGACCATCGACGATGACGGGGTAGAGACGGGGATGGGACTACAAAAAGTTCAAGTCGTTAGAACGGCAGGAAAATAAGTTTGGTTACCTGCCACAGTGGCTGGTAGATTAGACAAACTTCTTATTGTAAAAACTCAAATAATTTCTACAAACTTCAAATCTTTTCTCTAGACTTTTTCGAAATCCAGCGGTCGCTCCTCTAACGGCAGGATAGTCACTTCAGTGCAAAATTTTTGCATGTGCATTTTGCAACAAAATTTGATTTCTTACAAAATCAAAACAAGCAAAATTTTTTTTATTTTTTTTATTTTTTTTTTTTTTGCGTCAAACTCGCTGGCTCACGTTTGGCTCGAGATTTGACGCGATTTGACCCTCAGAAAAATAGCCCTCAATGAAAAACGAACACATTAATGTGTAAGCACACACGTGAACACACGGTAAAAATGCATAAATGCACACGTACACCCAACAGTCAAACTCACGGCGGTGGATGCTTTGGCTGAGGAATGGCCGTGACTTCTTACACGAGTCGAATTTGTTCCTCGAAACGACGGGCGACACCGAAACTTCGGCGTCGTTCCTCTCACTTAAAGCCACTCTCTTTGATTCAGTGCAATTTAAAGTGAATTCAGTAACTTTCTAACCACGCATCGGTGCTGCTGTCGTCAATCGTTGGCACGTAATGTGGACCTGCTGTAGGGTAGACCTGATGAAGAAAGCTCTTATTCTAGAAACGTCTGAATCTGACCGGTGAGCTGAGGAGGACGCCGAGAACAGAAACACACAAGGTCGAACCAGAGCTAACAAGACGCTAACAGGCTAATTACGCTTAAAAATACTTGTGTACAAATTCTCTTCTGAGAATAATAACGTCAGTGACTAATACGGGCATAAAGAGTTTGGAAACAAGCCTGGTAACAGCGTTGTTTAAGAAACTTTTACGACATTTTTCGCCAGGGTAAAGTAAAATTGAACTATAAAGATATTTATCTGGATATTTATTGCTTCACTACTTATTCTGTGGCAGCTTTGATGTCGATAAAACCAGATCCCCAAACATTAAGTCAAAGAATGAGTCCCAAATGAAGAAAAGCTTGTAAATGTAGCGTCTCTTTTTTTTTTTTTTTTTTTTAAGATATTTTTTGGGCTTTTCTGCCTTTAATTGGATAGAAGACGACAGTGGATCGGTTAGGAAAGGGGGAGAGAGTTGGGAATGACATGCAGGAAACAGGCCACAGGCGGGAATTGAACCCCGGGCCACCCACTCGAGGGCAAACCTCATGGTACGTGGCCATATCCACTAGGTCAGTGGTTCCCAACCTTTTCCAATTCAGGGCCCACTTTTAAGTCTGAAAATTTTTCGCAGCCCACCTCTGACCATAAAACTATGGGGGCTGTATAGCGCCTTGTTAGCGCTTGATTTGTAACAAAGACCCGAAAAGTACGAAAAAAATATAATAAAACCCGAAATGTGATAACTGGTCAATGATGTAACAGATGCTGAGCCCAGAAGGTAAAAGTCATTTGCCCACGATGATAACAACTTGTTAAATGTTGGGTCAGTGATTATAGTCTTGGGATATACAATATTTGTTTGATCAAATTTCAGGGCTTTGTTAAATTTGGGGTCATGTTACATGTTGGGCTTTAACTTGCCCTCTTCAAGGACTTTTCTTATATACAAACATTTGAACATGTTGAATATCCTTACAAATGTAACCAAGTTTTAATATTTAAACATTATTCTGTACATTTGTATCTTTATATAATTACCCTTCATTAAAATTCAGACTATTTTGAAAATGATTTGGCGGCCCACTTGCAATATTTTCGCGGCCCACCAGGGGGCCACGGACCACAGGTTGGGAATCACTGCACTAGGCCATCTGCGCCCCGAGTCTCTTTTGAGAAGCTGCGAAAAAAAAGAGGAAATAGTTGCAAAATGATCCTTGTCGTCTTATCCTTATGTTAGTAACCAAACTAACTTTGTGACAGTTGTGATTTCACTGCAATAAAAGTAACACTGACGTCTCTGTTTAGAGGTAAAGCCCCTCGAAAAAAGGAGGAATTGTTAAGATTAATTTTGACCCCAAATAAGTCAAAAGTTTTAGATTAATAGTAAAAAATTTGACACGTCTGATGAAATCAACTTTTCATTATGATTTCTACTTTTTTTCTTAAAATTTTGACCTTCAATCAACATAAACTGCTCAGAAAAATAAAAATGAAGGGGACACTTATAGAAGGTAATGTAACATTGATTATTTTTGTGAATTTTTACTTAATTATATTTTGAAAAAAGATTTTTAACTGCAATATTTCATAAATTGAGACCTAAGATGTGTTGTTTCAGTGTTCTTTTTATTTTTTTGAGCAGTGTCTTATGACGTTTTATCACAAAATTTTGACTTTTGATTCATAATTTTAACTCCTTGTCTCAATATTTCAACTTTTTATCTCATTTTCAAGCTCTTAAAAGAGAGGAAATGGTTCGGTAATGACGCATTTTTTGATTGAACTATTATAACAGTGTTCCGCTAGCAACCTAGCTAACTCAACTGTTATGATTTTACCGCGACAAAATCAGAGCTAACTAATAAACAAGTCTTAAACAGAGAAAGCTAGCACCACTAGCTTTACTCAACATCTCCTGTTTGAAGATTTAGCTCCTAAAAAAGAGGGGAACTGGTTTCAGAATTAAGTTAGCCGTTAGCAACCAAGCTAACACTGTGACAGCTACGATTTTACGGCGACAAAAAGAACGCTAACTTCAAAAAGTCCTAAATGAAGAAAAAATAGCATCTGTCTTTAAAAGTATACGCTGTTCCAAAAGAGAAGAGTTTGGGTTTTAAGAATCTTTGGGTCAATTAGTTGTCGTTTTGTTAGCCGCTAAGCTAAGAGAGGTTTTTGTTAGTTCGCTAGTTAGAACACTAGCTAGCTGGATAGTCGTTTTTCCCTCCTGTTAATAACTCTGTATTACTTTAAATGTACAACCTTTGGAGGGAAAATCCAGGGATGGAAACGATGAGGAGACAATTTTACAAGAGATATGTCACGTTTTAGCAGCTAGCCGCGGAAACAGTCGCGGAAACAGTCACGGAAACAGTCGCTATGTCCGATTTTTGTTAATCAGGTGCAATTTTTGGCGATTTCTTTTTGCTGTGACCAGGCAGGGTGAATAAATTCAACAGGAAATTCGTATAGCGTGTTAGCTCGTCGTTAGCGCTAACCCCGTTTCCCTTGTGTGTATCTGTCGCTACGGCGCCACACGGCTAACAAAGACTAACGACAAACATTTAGCTACTATGAAGAAATGGTCTAACAAATCGCTGTACAAGCCCCGGTAACATTCAGGAGAGGCTGCAGAAGAAATCAGATCGAAAAATACAAAGATTTCCAAAAAGAGCGAAAAAACCACAAAAACACTGGAGAAGATCTGAAAAGCTCCGGCTGATTGGACAATCGTGGACGCGGGTGAAGGGGATGGAGGCGGCGGCGGCGGCGGATGTCGGGGCGTTGTCTGGAACAACTTGTCACACTCTCACACACATTAACGAACAGTCATCCCCTCGTTAGCGCCACCACACGGTGGCCCGGAGGGGACAATTAGCACCAGTTTGAAATAAAGCTGAATCTCTTTCGCAAAAAAAACTCCAACGCCTCCTCGTTTTTTTTTTTTCCCTCGCTCTCTTCTTTCTCTCTCGTCGTTTATCGTTCTCCTGAAACTTCCCTCCATCCAGAGAATTTAAAACACAAATCAGACGGAAACAGAAACCAGCATCTCACACACACACACACACACACACACTCGTATGTAAGAAGTTGTTTCAGACAACAACCAGCCAGAATGACATCATCGCCCCCCTCCATCCCTCTCTCTCTCTCCTCTTCTTCTTCTTCTTCTTCTTCTTCCCTCTGTTTTTGGTGTTGGTTGGTTACTTCGTCAGTCTCTTAGTCGTCGTTTTAGCTCCGTCACTTCAATCCTCCGTCCATCCCGTCCGTCCTCTTCTCTCCTCGTGTGTTTTCTTCTGCCTTTTTGTTTGTTTGTTTGTCGCTTTTGGCACTCTGCTTCACCCCTGACTGGATTACATAAACTGCATCTACAGAAAAAAAACAAAAAACAAAGACAAAGATGGAAACAAGTTATTTATGTGGCGTAATAATTGAACATTCATTCAAAGAAAAGAAGTGAAACAGTTTTGAGTGAAACGAGAAAATGTAAACGTTAAAATCCTCCTCTGTTATTTCTTTTCAAATAACTGAATATTTAACACCTCAATATTTAAACATTCACTGTTCTGGTTTTTCTTTTCATCCAGTTAAAAGAAATTAAAATGAAAACTTGGCTTTGTTGAGATTTTTTTTTCTTTTTGGCCCCTATTATGACAAAATACTGCGGTTAGGAGTCAAAATTATATAATACTGATTTGGACTTTTTATCTTTGTCTTAATCTTCTTATCCAAAAATTTTAACTTAATCAGAAAAAAATGACTTTGCACCATAATTCTAAACTTCTATCTCAAGTTTTTTTTTATCTTTTATCCAATAATTTTGACTTTCAATGACAAATTCCTGACTTTTTATCTCATTGAATGGACTTAAAGTCTCTTTATTTAATCTTTTTGTCACAAAAATTTGACTTTTGAGGCCAAATTTTAATTTTCAATTAATCATTTTGACCTTTTATCTCTTAATTTTGACTTTCTATCTTGCATTTTTATCTTAAAATTTGAACATCGTCTCAAAATTTGCCCTTTCTTTTTTAATGAATTGGACATTTCTTTAAAATATCACTTTATCCCAAAATTTTGACCTTAAATCTTAAAGTTTTAACCTTTTATCTCAAGATTTCAACCTTTCATTTTCAATTTTCTATTTTTTACCTCATTATTTCAACTTTTTATCCCAGAATTTTGACATTCTATCTTATAATTTGACTTTTTTCCCTGAAAGTTTGACCTTTACCTCCAAATTAGACTCTTTCTTTCAAAGTTTTGACTATTTATTTTTAAAATCTGACATATCGTCTCATTATTTCAACTTGTTATCTGAAAATGTTGTATTTGTATTGGCAAAAAAAATTTAAAAAACCAAAAAAAAATACCACTGTGTCATTTTTTCTTTTTTAAATAGTGGCTTCTATGATCGATTTTTTTTAGAGTCACTCTTTCGTAAGTTAGAAAATATACAATTATTTTGTTGAACCTTGTTTGGTTTTGCATGGAACCGCTTATCGGGAGAAATATGAATTTTTCTGTAACATCAGATTCAAAAGTTTTGATGAAGCGAAAGTCAAAGTGACCTGAGCTCGACTCTAAAGCCTGATATCAAACTGTTTAGATGCATCAATATTTATAGAAAAAGACAAAAGTAAGATCATAGATTTTAAAGAATGTGTCTGTATAATGAAAGTAATTGTAATTTTGTTTCAGGACTTGTGTTTCAGGACTCTTGTGGTGCACTGACCTGGGCTCCGGGCATGGGTGCGAAGGGGTTGGTGGGTCTGAGGACAGGCTGGTTGTACATCATTGGCTGTGGAGCCATCACTGGTACCCCCCCCATCTGACCCATCTGGGGAGGGACCTGAACCAGGACACAGAGACAAACAAAGGAATATTTAATGCTCAGTCTGTACTTACTGTTTATTTAATAACCTCTGTCCCCTTTACTTTCTTACTGCTAAATCACATTAAGAGCTACAGTAACATCACATTTCCCCTGAGATTAAAAGTTTTCTGATAAATCTATTACTTTTCTGATTAAATTTATCTTATTTATGGGGAACTTTTCGATACTGCATCAAACAGATGGCTCAGCGTTTCAGCATTCAGCATTTGCTGAAAGGAAATTTTTAGCTCAGAAATATCGGAGAATTTCTGGGTTTCGCTGCCATCAATGGAAATGAATTTTCCAAAAATTTCTAATAAATTTTGTCTCTGAAATGTCCTGTTTTCTAAAAACAACTTGATTTAAAAACATTGTATAACACATGTTTTCATGCATGTCTGCTTACCAACCAAAATATTAAACATACAGGGGACACTCAAACAACACATCTTAGATCTCAATTAATAAAATGTTGCAGTTGAAAATCTTTTTTCAAAATATAATAGAGTGTGTTGAAGTAAAAAATTATCAACGTACATCAAAATTATTGAACAGGTTGTTTTCACATGAGTGTGATATACATGGGGTTACATTACGCTCTTCAAGTGTCCCCTTTATTTTTTTTGGAGCAGTTTATATTTAAATAGAGATAAAATAAATTCCTGGAAGTTTTTTGGGAACACTTTTAATTGAGCTCCCTGTTGCAGATTTAGCATCTTTCTGTTTTTAACTCTAGAAAAGTGAGTGATAAGAAAATGTGTAACAGTTTCTGCAGACTCACCATTCCATACACAGGCACTTGCGGTGTGGTCATGGGAAAAGCCATGGGAGCTGGAGCCTGTGAGGAAAAGAAATTAACGTTAAAGCAGCAAAAAAAACACGTATCAGCCCAAGAAACATGAGTCTGTTTACGTGGAGAGAGAAAATCCAAATATCTCAGCGCCTGAGCGAGTTAAACCTGACCGAGCCTGATGAAGGAAGCCCAGAGTGTGATGGAGGCTGCGTTTAATGCTGATAAAGTGTGTGAACATTAGGAGCGCAGCGGCTCAGCGTGCAGCAGAGGTACTTAGCGGCGTCCCGCTGGGCGCCGTCGTTTAGAAGAGGAGGCTCAGCGGGTCGGCGTTCAGACCTGCTCACTCCACAAATCAAATCCACGCTTCAGATTCAACCTGACAAAACTGTTTGTTGCTGTTTACAACAAACGTACGTCCTCTAGAAAGAAACACGGCGCTTTTCTGCTGCGCGCGTCTGCGATTTACAAGCAGCGCTTCGGTCAGTGAACGCCTCGCAGGAAAAGCAGATCAATCTGAAACATGAACGAGTGATGAGTCAGAGAAAAGGTTGATTTTTTTTACTAAATCAAGTCACTGAATGAAGTCAAAATTGTGGGATGCAAGTCAAAGCTCTGAACTAAAAAAGAGAAAATTTGAGATAAAAGAGGATGAAATGTCAGAATTTTGAGATGAGAAGTTGGAATTTTGGGATAAAAAGTCCAAGAAACATGATAAAAACCTACATTTTGAGATACAGAGTTGAAATTTTGGGGAAAAATTTTGAGACCAAGAGTCACAATTGTAAGATAAATGTCAAAATTTGGAGATAAAAAGATAAATAATGAGTAGAAAGTCAAAATTCTGAGTTAAAAAATATTCTGCAATAAAAAGGAGATTTTTGGATTTAAAGTCAAAGTAATGAGGTAAAAAGTTGAAATGAAAGTAGTTGAGGTAGATGTGGAAATTTTGAGAAAGAAAAGTTTAAATTATGAGATATAAAGTCAAAATTCTGGGATAATGTGTCAAAATTATACAACAAAATTTCATAATCATGAGAAAAAAAGTAAAAACTTTCAAAAGAAATGTTATGAGGTCAAAAGTTAAAATTATGAGATAAACTAACAAACATTCTGAGGAAAAAAAAGTCAAAAATTCTGAGAAAAATAAAGTAAAAATTTTTGAAATAAAGTCTCAAAATTTTGCAATAAAATTTCATAATTGAGGGAAAAAAAAGTAAGATCTTAGAGATAAAGCGTCAATGTCATGAGTTCAAAAGTTTAACTTACAAAAGTTTAGGCCAAAAAGTATAAAACTCTGAGATTGAGTCTCATATTAAGCAATAAAATATCATAATTGTAAGAAAAAAGTAAAATTTTTGAGATGCCAATGTCAAACTTAGGAGGTAATTAGTCTAATTTTGTGATAAAGAGACAAAATTCTGAGATAATGTCATAATTTTGCAGTAAAAAGTGAGAAAAAAATCAACATTTTTTGAAAAAATGTTGAAGTTATGAGGTCAAAATTTTAATTTTTTTTTAAATTACAAAATTTCAGGCAAAAAGTCAATAATTTTGAAATACAGTCTCAATATTTTGCAATAAAATATCAAAAAACTTAGAAAAAAGTAAAATTTTCTAGATGGAAAAACTCAACCTTTGAAGGTTATTAGTTTAATTTTAATGGTAAAGAGACAAAATTCTGAGATAGTGTCAAAATTTGACAGTAAAATTAGGGGAAAAAGTCAAAATTTTTAGATAAAATGTTGAAGTAGTGAGACCAAAAGTCTTATTTTCAGCCAAAAGGTCAAAAATGTTGAGGAAAAAAAGCCAAAGTTTGGAGGTAAACAGTTTAAATTTTGTGATAAAAAAAACAGGTTGGATTCTGGTTGTAATGTGTTTGTGTCACCACATGATGGCTCTGAACCATTCAACCGTTTATTTTTGAAAACTAGAAGAAGAAAACTGTGAGAATATGAAAAACCAAACTATCAGAGTTTGTGGTTTTTAATAAAAGTGTGAAACAGAAAGAAAGAGAAGGTGACTCTGAAGAATTCTGTTCAGGCTTAAAAACGCTCGTCTCTACTTAAGAGCTGATCATCGTGACTAATCTGGCATCGGCTGCTAATGCCTTAAAGCCTGCAGGTACGAGGCTGTGATCACGAGCATCGATCACCTGGATTTCAGAGCGAGAAGCTGCCAACAAGAAGAGGAATAAAGAGCCAGAAGGCTTCGATTTCTCCACTCGAGGGTTTGAGGGTTTGACTTTGTGAAATCTGCTCTGAATCTTTCTTTAAGTAAACAAACCTGTGAAGTTCATCCTTTAATTATTAAGACTTTTCCATCCATGTGTGTAAGTGTGTGTTTGTGTTTTTCTCCTCCATGAGTCTTTTTTGGTGTCTCTCGACCTGCGTGTTGCTGCTGTAAAGGTTAAATAAGTGAAACATCTTTGCAGGATTTTCTGGCTGACATTTTAAAGCGGAGCAGAGCGTCGCCGTCTTTCCCTCCTGGCGAGAATGTGTGATGTACTTATCATTCCTGCAGCGTGACACCTCTGCTACCTGTGATGTCTCCTATATCACCGCTTCCCTTTTAACGGCTTATGGAGGTCGTTTACGGACAAAAAGGGAGTCGACGATTTCATCTCCGAGCTGCTTTTCTTCACTTCTTCGCTCGACAAACACGATTTGACTTCTGACTTTTTCTGACGGAACAATGAATTCATGCTTTTGGGTTTTATGCTGCAAAATTAATCCTGTGAAATGTCACCAAAACTGGACGTTAAAGACACGAAGCTTTAATTAAACAACAGCGTCTTTGGTTTTATGTGTCAAGATTCCCAACCTGTGGGTCGTGGCCCCCTGGTGGGCCGCGGCATTACTGCAAATGGGCCACCAAAAAATTTCCAAAATAGTGTGATCTTAGCGGAGGGTAAATAAATAAATAAAGCTCAAGGGATGGAAACAAGATCTCAAGAAGATCTTGACAACACATTTACAAGATTTTTAATAGTGTCATAAAAGATCTTCAGAAATAATGATTTTGTCTTCTCGAGATCTTGACAGGATAGGAACAAGATACTTGCCAGATCTTAAGGTTTTCGTGAGAGCTCCACAAAGGATTAACAAGATACTCGCAAGATCTTAAAATTTTCATAAAAACTTCTCAAGATCATCACAGGGTAAAAACAAGATTGTCACAAGATCTTTGACCAAGATAGTTGCAAGGTCTTAAGATTTTCTTGAGAACTTCGCAAGATTTTCACAGGATACAAGAAAGATCTTCACGACATCTTCACAAGCTATAAACAAGATATAAACAAGATATGAACAAGATCTTTAAATTGTCATGAGAACTTCACTTTAGCTTTGAACAAGATACTTGCAAAATCTTAATTCAATTTTCATGAAAACTTCACAAGATCTCGCCAAGATACTTGCAAGAACTTCACAAGATTGGCAAAGAATATTAACAAAAACTTCATGAGATCTTGACAAGATTTTCATGAGAACTTCACAAGATCATCACAGGGTGTAAACAAGATTGTCACAAGATCTTTGACCAAAATAATCGCAAGATCTTAAGATTTTCTTGAGAACCTCACAAGATTTTCACAGGATACAAGAAAGATCTTCATGACATCTTCAAAAGCTATAAACAAGATATGAACAAGATACTAGCAACATCTTTAGATTGTCATGAGAACTTCACTAGATCAACAAAAGCAATAAGAAAGCTTTGAACAAGATACTTGCAAAATCTTGATAGAATTTTCATGAAAACTTTACAAGATTGGCACAAAATATTAACAAAATCTTCATGAGATCTTGACAAGATACGAACAAGATAATCGCAAGGATTTTCATGAGAAATTCATAAGATTGTCACAGGGTATGAACAAGATGTTCAAGAGATCTTGACAAGATATGAACAAGGTAATTGCAAGATTTTAAGGACATAATGAGAAGTCCACAACATCGTTATGGCATATTGACGAGATATGATCAAGATACTCGCAAGATTTTGACAAGATGCACCGGATATAAACTAGAGCCCCATGAGATCTTGACAAGCTATGAACAAGATACTTGCAAAATCTTTGGACTTCTAAGAGACCCTCATAAGATTGTTACAGGATAAAAATAAGATTGTCACGAGATCTTGACAAGACATGAACAAGATACTCGCAAGATCTTGACAAGATTGTCACAGGATATAAACAAGATTGTCATGAGATCTTCACAAGATATGAACAAGATAATTGCAAGATTGTTTGATTTTCATAAGAGCTTCCCAAGATGGTCACAGGATAAAAACTACATCGTCATGAGATCTTGACAAGACATGAACAAGATACTCGCAAGAACTTGACAAGATTGGTTACAGGGTATAAACAAGATTGTCATGAGATCTTGACAAGCTATGAACAAGATAATCCCAAGATCACAAGATCTTCATGAGAAATTCACATGATTGTCAACGGATATAAACAAGATCTAGACAAGATACTCGAAACAGGATACACACAAGATCTTCACAAGATCTAGAAAAGGTATGACCAAGATAAACACAAGATCTCAAGATTTTCACGAGATCTTCAAGAGATATGAACAAGATACTTCCAAGATCTTGAGATGTTACAAAATCTCAAGTTTTTCAGGAGATCTTTACAAGATAAAAACAAGATTTTAACAAAGGCTTTGAACTTAAAAAATAGTGGAAATTTGACATTTCTTTATAAGAAATTTCTAATCAGATAATATGTTGTTTTATTGTCTCTTTATTCAGAAACAGGACGTAGCTGTGATATATTTTGAAGAGTAAAGGTTAAAAATCTGAACTCAAACGGTTTCGCTTTATTATTTTTATAAACATTCTTCTGTTATTAAACATGAAAGTTCACTTCTACGACATTTATGTTTATTCCTCCAGATTTCCAGGATGGATTTTCAGAAAACAAACGACGAACATCCTGATTTCAGGAAGAAGTTTAGAGTGAAAGTAGAATCTGGTGTCGTTGACTCTGCGATTATATAACGGAGAGAACAGATCAGCAGCCAGAGGCTCAAAGGTGAGCGGCTATTTGAGGAAACTGTGTAAGAACAAACATCACAACAAGTTTCTCCAAAAACCAACACAGGAAACAGACAGAGAGAGAGAGAGAGAGAGAAAAGAGGAGTGAACAGGTATAAAGTACTTACATAACTAGTATAGAACATTCCATTCTGCATCAGGACGCAACGAGGGAAGAAGACAGAAAAAAACAGAAGAAGAAGAAGAAGAGACAGGAGAGAGAGAGGAGACGGAGAGAGGAAGTGACAAAACGAGACGGATTCAAGAAAACGAGGAGATGATGAAAGAGGGGAGCAAAAGATGGGTGAGGCGGAGGTGAAACGGAGAAAAGAAACAGCAGGAGGGAGGAAGAAAGTGAGAGGAAAGTTCAGAAAACAGGATGACAAAGGAGAGGGAAGGAAGACGAGAGGATGACGGTGCAAAAACAGATGTTAGAAGAGAGGATGACAGGAAAGAGAGAGAGAGAGAGAGAGAGATATTTGGGGAAAGGGAGGAAGAGAGGAAGCGGAGGGTTAGTGACAGTTTGTCCTCGTCAGCGTTTGTCCAGAGATCAGGACGACAATCAGGAGCTGCCAAGATCAGCACACACACACACACACACACAAACACACACACACACACACACACACACACACATGCACACACACACATGCACACACACACATGCACAGGCAGCAATAATCTGCACCACATCAATACACTCACATAAACTTCCGTCTGCAGCTGAAGATGAAAAGAAACAAACGTCTCATGCAAAACATTCATCGACTGTTCGAGTTCATGTCGTGTGTTTGAAATAAGTTTGACTCCAATAAATTTTATAAAACACACATTTTCCCTTTGTAGCTACAGTTATTTAAATCTATTTCTAATGGATGGTTAAAATTAAGACACAGAACTTAAGCTTTAGTCTGAAACCCACTAATGTAAACTTAACTCTGTCTCCCTGGTAACGCTTTGTCTTCATCAAAAAGTTTTGTTTTCCCAAGGGTTCAAATTTATGTCGGGACTAAAAAAAATTAAAGGTTCTGTCCCTGCAGGATGTTCCACTGAGATTTGAGGGATTTTGCAGGTTTTGTATGGTAGCCCTGAAATGCAAAATGGTACAAAGAAAAGAAACATAACAACAGGAAGAGAAAACACAAACAAATAAGCAAACAACAAAAAAAAAAGAAAACAAAACCAAAAGAAAAAAAAAAAACACACACCATAAGAAATCACAAAAAATTCATACCTGAAAATATGAATAAGAAAACAAAAAAAAGCACACAATAAAGAAAATATAAGAACACACAAAAAGGAAACAAAACACACAAATAAAATAAAAAAAAAAAAAAAAAGACACCAAAAACGGAAAAAAAATAAAATTTCGGCAAATATGATAAAAACGAATCACATTCGTTTTCTTGTGGTGTTTTCTATTCAATTTTGTTTTCTTTGATTCGATGTTTTTTTTTCTATTTATGTGTTTTTTTGCACTTCAGGGCCACTGTACCTATGTTTTCATGACTACACCACCCACAGACACTTAACTGGAAACTGAAACACTCACATAAACGTTAATATTAACGAACCAGAGATGGAAAAAATAAACATTTTCATGCATGTGATAGGAAGTGAAAAAATTAGACACTATATTGTGTGAGCAAAAAGTCTGCAAGTTTCATTTAAGTTAATTTTATTAGTTAGAAATAAAGAAAAGTTTGATTAATTATTGAAATAACATTTTTTATGAAGCATTAATGATGTTTTAGGACGTTTTGAGGAACTTTCAGACACTTTGCTGCATCTTTAACTGGACATTTCCACCCGTGTGTGTGTGTGTGTGTGTGTGTGTGTGTGTGTGTGTTTCCTCACCACGTGTTGTACAGGCATGGGCTGGGGGGCCATGGGCGCGGGCCCCCACTGTGTGGTGGACATGGTCTTGTTCTGCCAGTTCTGCCCCCCCGTCAGCTTCTTCTCCCCGGGCTGGTTCCACTGCATCTCCGGCCTGAAAAAAAAACAGAAACAGAAAATAAAAAAAAAGAAAAGAAGAATAAACGCTGTCAGGACTTTTTCCTCGTCTCCTGACCTGAAGCTAATCTCCTCAAACCAACAACAACCACGAGTGAATCCCGACAGGGTGGAAATAAAAATGCAGATTTTCTGTTTTTACTTGTAGATTCTTCTTCCTGAGAAACTTGTTATTCTGAGCGAAGGTGCGTCATGAATTTTAAAGAGAAGAAAAATCTAAAATGAGGCAGAAAATGAAGCTTTTTTCTCACAAACCTGAGCAGAAAAGAAAACATTTAATATTTTTAATTAATCAGATTCTGACTCTCTCTCTCTCTCTCTGCAGACGTGAGAGAAAACGTTTGTGTTTGAAGGTTTCATCAGACTTACTTCTTGGCGGGGGTCCCACCAAACTGCAGATCTGAGGAGGAACAGAAAAAAATACAGATTCAGGGTTGAATTAAAAATAAAGAAGCAGGTGTTTCAGCCACAGATACTGTGAGTTTTCTTACTGAACCAAAACAGGTCAAAAGATGATCAAATCCACAGTGACCAAACTTCCTCTCCTGTTTGGAAACGTCCTTTTTTCTTGGTTGTAAAATTATGGATGATTTTATAAAACTCCCCAAAATGTTTTTTTCAGCTTGTTCTACAGAACTTTGACATTGATAACAAAACAAAACTGCACAGAATTACTGACATTATTCTGATGCACCAACCTTAAAGTCAAAAGTTGGAGATAAAAAGTTGAAACTTTGAATTGAAAAAGTCAAATTCGTGAGCAAATGATATCAAAACTATGAGATAACGAGTCAAAATTTTGAGATTGTTCAGTCAAAGTTATGTGAAAAAACTAAAAAATTTGAGAAAGTTAAACTTAAAAGTAAAAAAATCACATTAAGATTGGACAGTGAAAGATCAAGATTTTTTGATGAAAAGCCAATTAATGAGAGAAGTTGAGAATTTGAGACTAGAATCAAAAATATTGAGCTTGAAAAGTTAGAAAAAATCTGAAAAAAAGTTAAAATTTCGAGATAAATGTCAGAACTTCAAGAGTAAACGTCGAGATTTTGAGATAAAAATGTCAATTGATAAGATAAGTCAAAGAGTTGACATTAAAATGTCATAATTTTGAGTTTATAAAGTCAAAGTTATGTGAAAGAACTAAAAGAATTGAGAAAGTCAAAATCATAAGACAAAAATTCAAAAATGTTGTGATTGCACAGTGAGAGAAATGTGGAAAAAAATCATAAATTTCAAGATATTTATATGAGATTTTTTGATAAAAAGTCAGAATTCTGAGATAAAACATCAAATAATGAGATAACTTAAAAATGTTGGGGTTGTAAAGTCTTAATTTTGAGATTATATAGTCAAAGTTGTGAATTTGTCCAAATTTTAAGGAAAAATGTCCAAAATTCTGAAACAATGAAGGCAAAATTTTGACCTTATTAATTAAAAATTATGAGATAAACAGTCACAATTCAGAGACAAAAACTAGAAAATTTAGATTTTATCTTGTAAATTTGACTGTTTATTTCATATTTTTGACTTATATGGGCAAAAAAATACTGTTATATTTTATAAACGGCTGAAATGGTCTTTAAATCATTTATGTTTCCATTATAGAAAATATTTCCTTCAAACAGCAAAGGAAAGACAAAAGTTTCTAGAGTTTTAAATCTTGCTTTTCCAACTTGGATTTTTTTCTTTTACTGAAGCTTTAACAACAGTTTCTTTCAGACACATTTTGCCGTACATGTGTGTGTGTGTGTGTGTGTGTGTGTGTGTGTGTGTGTGTGTGTGTGTGTGTGTGGATACTCACTGCCCACGAGGTTGGCCAGAGAGGAGTCAAGGTCGTTGGCTAGCAGCTTTCCTCCGTGATGAATGGCCATTTGAGGAGGAGGAGGAGGTGCAGCGTGTGTGGGAATCGTAGGCTTCAACAAGTCACCGAGAGCATCGAAACCTGAGGAGAAAATCGACGTGAGCAAAACCGTCAAACTCTTTCAGATAAATCAACTACACTCGGAAAAGACGGTCGAATCTTCAACATGTTAGTTCACAAACACAGACAGAGAGGAAACGACGAAAACAAAGATTTAGGTGAAGAATGAGCCGAGAAGTTGAGTTGAATTGAAGCTGTTGGAAGAAAGAAATCATTAGAAAAGTTTGGAGAAACTTCTTTACACCTTTTCAAAACCAGAAATGGTATCCAAATTTTTCATGTTGACGCTGGATTCAAACACCACTTTTTTCTGCACGAACGACTTCAACAAACTGTTTCTCTGACCCAAAAACTGAAAAAATAGCCAAACTGATTCTTAAGTTTTCAAGGTTTCCTGAATGTGTCACGAGGGACGGACACAAAATTCAATTATTGGAATTTTGTCTGTATCAATATTGATCCCGAGTCTTCACCTACCATTTGGTCGAGCTCGGGCCTAAAAACCCAACCACAACATTTTCAGCGAGCCAGCCATCTGACGAAACAAGAAGTTCAAGGGTAAATCTGCTTTTTCTCTTCTTTAAATTCAAAAACTAAAAAATCGGCATGCCCATTGTCGTCGTAACCTGTATAGAAATCTAACTCAACTTTTTTTTCAACTTTCAAACTGGTCACATCGTTATTTGGTCAAACTCAGTCCTTAAAGTCCAACCACGACATTACTGGCGAGCCAGCACACAAACCAAGAAGATCCAGCATAAATCTACTTTTTCGCTTCTTTAAATAAAAAAAAACTAAAGACTGAGGTCAAAGGGAGTTTTTAAGTTAATCTATGACCTCGTTTTGAAGAGAGCATATTTGAGTTTGAGTTTTCAAACAATGGCTAAAAAATCAGCATGCCCATGTAAGTTGTGGCTGGGAAAAAAATCTAACTTAATATTTTTTTTTTTACATTTTTTTCCCCCATGTTGTGGTATTGGTATCGATAAAATTGCATCAATATCCATCCCGAGTCCTCACCTACCATTTGGTCGAGCTCGGACCTAAAAATCTAACCACGACATTTTTGGCGAGCCAGCCTGCAGATAAACCAAGAACATTGAGCATAAATCTTCTTTTTTGTTTCTTCAAATTCAAAAACTAAAGATAAAGTAAACCGAGGAATTGTTTTTAAATAGAGCTTATCTGAGTTTGAGTTTTTAAACAATAGATAAGTAAATTTGAGACTTTATCAAAGAAATGGCTCATTTTTCATTCGTACGTAAACTGTATTTCTGTGACATTAATAAAGAAAGGCGGATGAAATAAGAGGAAGCTCTTTCTTTGTGTGTCAAATGTCAAACTCAGCATTTCTGTCTCTGAAATATTGCTGAGTTTGACATCGATAATGTGAATCTTAATTTTGTGCCTCGCAGCACTTGTTCTAAAAACGACTGATTTATGTGTTTGCAGGCGTCATGTGATCACTTTACGACGTGTGTGTGTGTGCGTGTGGGTGTGAAAACTATTTTTGCATGCCTCGAAGGTGCGAATGACAACCATTTCCTGTTTCTTTTTCTAAGTAAAGTGCTTATGTTCACAACTTCACATGTTGAAAATCATCCTGCTAATGGTTCAGTTTCACTCTGCAGAAGAAACGTGAAGGTGTGAAGATATTTAGTGTTTTCATCGACTCTTACGGTGCATTGTTTTGACTTTTATGCACCATGTTTGGAGACAAGAAGCAGGGATAAAATACAAAACTGACTCCTGTAAACATACTCTGTGTTTCTGTAACAAAACAGAGCAGGAGGAAAAGCAGAAAAAAGGAAGAGAAGCAGCTGATGGTGGGAAAAAAAGAGGGCGGAATAATATTTAGTTAGGAAGCGGAGTGCAGGTCTGACAGCGCTGCTGACACAAGAGATTCAGAAAACACTTTTCCTGCTAGCCAAGCAGATGAGAAAGAGAGAGAGAGAGAGAAACCAGCCAGAGGAGGAAACAAAAAGAAAGAAAAGAGAGAGAAAAGAGTGATTTTGACCACGCTTTAACAAAAGACGTGAGCGACGTGGGTGATTTTATGTTTCTTAACCCTGCACGTCAGTAAATCCCTCTGAATTAAACTGAGATAAAAAGCTGGAGGAGAAAACACGAAGAAGGAAACAGAAGTGCAGAGTTGTATCGAACAGGGAGGATAACGCCATCAGGATCTGACAGTCGATAGAGTTTAAGATCAAAGAGGAGGAAAAGGAGTAAATCCATGATGAGGGTTCAATTCCAAAAAGACAGGAGAGGAGTCAGTTTTTGCTAAATAAGCCCAACGTTTAGAGAGGTTGGATTATCTAAAGCCTTTTTTTTCAGACGTTAAAGCTGCTGGATTCATTTATTGGTTCAGTTAAAGGTTTTTTCTTCTGACCTTCACAGATGTTGAATTCTTTGTTAACCTACGCTGCTCTGAAAACATTATCGTACACTCATATGAACCTGATGTTTCAGGTTACGTGACATAAAACTCACTAAACTGCCCCAATATTTGAAGAGTTACGGTAATAAGAACAGCTTGCATCATTGTAATGTCACCGTAAAACTTCTTTTCTTCTTTAAAGGTGCAGTGAGGACTTTCTGGGCAAGCTAGCTTAAGCACTCATTATCAAGACTACACTTCCCAGAAGCCTTTGCTCCCCACAGTCATGATGAGCCCAGGGAGAGTTTCAGTTTGATTTGGGAAAATGAATCGAGATCTAAAATTTCCCCCTGTGGGACTAATAAAGGTTTATCTAATTCTTATTCTTATCATGGAGATGTTTTAGCCTTCATTTCCTGACTTAGCCATTAGCCCATGGTTTAGCTTTTAGCTTGTGTTTTAGCCTTTAGCTCCTGTTTAAGCCTTTAGTTCTTGTTCAAGCCTTTAGCTTGTGTTTTAGCCTTATGCTCTTGTTTCAGCTTGTAGCTCTTGTTTTAGCCTTTAGCTCCTGTTTTAGCCTTAAGTTCTTGTTTTAGCCTTTAGCTCCTGTTTAAGCCTTTAGTTCTTGTTCAAGCCTTTAGCTTGTGTTTTAGCCTTATGCTCTTGTTTCAGTCTTTAGTTCTTGTTCAAGCCTTTAGCTTGTGTTTTAGCCTTATGCTCTTGTTTCAGTCTTTAGTTCTTGTTTTAGCCTTTAGCACCTGTTTAAGCCTTTAGCTTGTGTTTCAGCCTTTAGCTCCTGTTTTAGCCTTTAGCTCCTGTTTTAGCCTTTAGCTCCTGTTTTAGCCTGTAGCTCCTGTTTCGGCCCATAGCTCTTCTTTTAGCCTTTAGCTCCTGTTCCAGCCCTTAGCTCCTGTTTAAGCCTTTAGTTCTTGTTTCAGCCTTTAGCTCTTGTTTAAGCCTTTAGCTCCTGTTTTTGCCTTTAGCTCCTGTTTAAGTCTTTAGTTATTGTTTTGGCCTTTAGCTCTTATCTTAGCCATTAGCTCTTCTTTTAGCCTTTAGCTTGTGTTTCAGCCTTTAGTTCTTGTTTAAGCCTTTAGCTCCTGTTTTAGCCTTTAGCTCCTGTTTAATCTTTTATCTCATGTTTTAGCCTTTAGCTCCTGTTTTACCCTTTAGCTCTTGTTTTAGCCTTTAGCTCTTGTTTTAGCCTTTAGCACCTGTTTAAGCCTTTAGCTTGTGTTTCAGCCTTTATTTCTTGTTTTCCCCTTTAGCTCCTGTTTAAGTCTTTATTTCTTGTTTTCCCCTTTAGCTCCTGTTTCAGTCTTTAGCTCTTCTTTTAGCCTTTAGAGGTTTTTACATACATTGGCAGATTTTCAAACCTCTACATGTCGTATTAATCCATGAACCTAAAAACAGAACATGATTTCCATGAGTGCCATAAAGTGAAGGCCCTCAAACACTAAGGTTTGTCTATAACTTCACCCCTGACCAATCAGAGTGAAGGGGATGTGTCTTAAAGAGACAGCAGCTTGGATGAAAACTGCGGATCTTCTTAAACACCAGAGAAACCATGTAAAGAAAGAATCAAGAAGTTATTTCCAAACTAAAAGAACAGAATGTGTAAAAACACAAACGGTTCCTGAATTTCTCATTTCACTGAAACCAAAGCGGAAATTTATTCCAGGAAAGTTGTCAAAAGAAATTACATCAACTGCCAGAAAATGAAAGTGAATTCCCCTGATGAGGAGTGAAATCAGAGTTTATCAACATGAATTACCTTTAAGAAAAGAAGCTTTATATAAAAAAGGAGAAACTTGACTTTAACTCTCTGATCTTTAAAAGCGAGATATGAGCTGAAAAACATCAGATAAAGAAAAGAAAGAGTGGAGGAGGAAGAGGAGGAGGAGGGAGCAGATGGAAAGGAGTTGCCTGGGTGATTCTTGTCTTGTGAAGTGTGATGGAGAGACGATGAGGCAGATAGAGAGAGAGAGATGAAACAAACAGAGAAAGGAGGAGGAGGTGGGAACAGTGTGAAGAGCAACAAACAGAAAGAGACAAACAGAGACGGACAGATGGGACGGAGATATGACAGACGAGGTGCGAGCAGATGTGGACGCGCTCAGAAACAAACGCCTCACATGTGGAAACACACACGCCAACACACTCACACACACACACACACACACACAGGTTTCTCTGACGCGCTGCCAGTGCTCCAGATGGTGAGCTGGTAGTTGTAGTGGCAGCTTCGACACACAGGAACTATTAATAGACAGAAGTTGTTGCGCCCAGAGCCAGAGCCAGGCGGCACACCAGAGCCTCCAACTGTTCCAGCCTCGGGAGCAGAGCGGGAAACGGAGACGGGTTAAACAAGATTAGAGCGAGAAAACCAGCGGGCCCTGAACGCAATCTGCACTCTGACTCCTTAAACATTGACTCTATCTGACAAATGTTTGAGGAAGAACTGCTACAGCTGAGCAAACGCAGCTTTTAATCTGCGCCGTGATGATAAAGTGACAGGAAAACGTCACGAGGATCTTCAGACGTCTTCAGATCGATAACCTGCTGATTAAATATGCAACACTTACTCTGATGATTTAAGTGTTTTAAATTCCTGCCTCATAATCAAATGGTGAAAACCAACCAGAATTTCTTTCTTTGTACTTTTCTGCCTCATGGAGCGTGAAGATGATGAGTCAGTGAGCCTCCAGCCCGTTAAAAGAGAAAAGATACAGACAATGATAGGATCTATAACAAACAAACGCAAAAAAAACCTCAGCTTCTGACAAAACTAAGGCACTGGTTTACAGAAAGAAGGATCTGAAGGGCTGATATGTGTAAATAAAAAGAAGTATTTGAAAATAAAACGCAGAAAAATGCAAAGAAATACTCAAACAAATGCCAAAAAATTAAGTAAAGCTGATCCAAAACAAGTTAATAAGAGGTTAAAATATGGTAAGGATAACAAAATATTAAATGCTGCTTAAAAAAAATATGTTTAAAGATGACAAACAAGTAAATACAATCCAAACAAAAAGTCAAAATATCCCAAATCAAGAAACAAAGCACTTGAAAAACAAGATACTTAAGATGAATCAAAGCAAAACAATTTAAAAAAATCTAAGTTTCCATGAAATTTGTTGTAAAAAGTACCAACACAAGTTATCAAAATACACATCAAAATGTTTTGCCTAAAAAGATACTTACTTCAAAATGTTCCAAAAAATATTCAAACAAGATTCCTTGATATATAAGACCAACATACAACAAATTTAAATTTAGAAAAATCAAAAAATTTAACACAACACCAAAATGAAATACTACAAAAGTTTCAAAACAAGATGCCAAACTACGTCAACAGAGGCCACAGGAGATTTATGAAAGAACGTGATAAATTCCAAAACAAGATACTGTCAATCTTGGTTTTACTATAACTATTGAAACAAGATGTCTAAAGATACCCAAGCAAGACACTGGAAAAATCCAATGCAAAAGAAACCAAAAACTGATTAAATAAATTGAAAACAAGATACCTGAACAGATAAAAGCAAGATACTAAAGAAACTCCCCAACAAGATACCAACATACAACATAACAAGAGCTTGAAAGATCCAACAGGAAGTGGTAAAAATGATGCAAATACATGAACAAGATACCAAAAAGTGCCCAAAACAAGATACCTTGATAGAAAGATAGCAAAGTATCCCAGAGCAAGATGTTAAAAAAAGCTACAAAATATAGCAAAAAGTTCTAAAAATTTTCAGAAATGACACCTACGTGCTCCACAGTTAATTCTAAATGAACAGCAAAACCAGATACCAATGAATAAACACCATGCAATTGTATAACAACACACCACTAAAGCCAAAACAAGATACCTAAATTAAAAAAAACGTCATTTGTGAAATACTAACTAAAACCCAAACGAGATGTTGGGAAATCTCCAAACAAGAAACTAAAATTTCCCAGAGCAAGAATGTGAGAGAATCCAAAGACGACATACTTAACAAGACGCATATTAAACTTAACAAAATACCAAAGTACATCAGCGCAAGTTTATAAAAAACGGCAAAATAAAGTCTCAATACAAAAACACATAAAGTCTTAACAAATCAAAGCAAGATGGGTCAATATACCAAAGCAAGAAACTAAATGAATAAATAAACATGATGCAACTACAGAACTAAACTCCAAAGAATGCCAAAAGAACAAAATATAACAGTTGGACATGTAAAATATTTGATAAGAGGATACGAATTTAGTGCCAAAACAGGAAACCAAATGAATAAAAGATTTAAAACGATAGAAACAAGGCTGTTTTTAAAACTCAAAACCCACTTTTATTCCTCGGCTTTTAACCCAGCATGAGACTCGACTCTGTTTTAGTGTTTTATGGTTTGTTTTTAGTTATTGTTTGACTTATTGTTTTTATTGTTCTTAAATTTGTTTTTAGGAACAACGAAACACTGAAACAATAACATGAGTGTTATATATCTTATTTTTATCTTTGTTTTCAGCTATGGTTGTTTTTAAAGTGCTCTATAAATAAAGTTGAGTTGAGGTACCAAAATGTATGTGTAGATATACATCTCTCTCTCACTCTCCCTCTCTATCTATATATGTCTATATATATATATATATATATATTACTGCTGTCAAAATTATCGCGTTAGCGGGCGATAATTAATATTTAGAATTAGTGCCGTTAAAAATTTTAACGCATTTGACGCATGCGCAGAATGACCCGCCTCCATATCCCATAATACCACTTAGCAGTGACGTGCAGGATGCATGCGTGCGGTGAATGTAAACATGGAGGAAGAGCAGGTTGGCCCTCTGGATGGGGAATTTCAGTTTAACAAGAATACAGATGGAACAATAAATAAGCGCGATAATAAATAAGTGACCCTGTTGTGCTAGTTTGAAGAGGGGGAAAATACTCTACTGTTACTGACAGACAGAAAGAAAGAAAACATCTTGTTGATTTTGAAGAGAAAAAAGTTATGACGGATTTTATTTATTACAAGAACTAGTTATAATTACGGTAGGTCACACTTAAATACCAACATTACTTGTTTATGTCATACAAGCTGTACAGTATATATCCGCCTTGTGTCATTTCTTTCCATTCTAACAATAATTTACAGAAAAATATGTCTTATTTTGGGGATAATTTGGACTGTGATTAATTACGATTAATCAATTGTTTAGCTGTAATTAACTCGATTAAAATTTTTAATCGTTTGACAGCCCTAATATATATATATAAATATATGTGTGTGTGTGTGTGTGTCTGCGTGTTGAGTAAACTATTCTAAAAGAAGACATCCAAAATTAAAACGGCTGCAAAAGAAAAAAATGCTAAAATGAGATACCAAAATGGATAGTTTTCAATGAAGATAATAAAAAACTTGATACCAATAGTATCAACACTAAACATGTTAAATACCAAGACTACAAAACTTCAATATAAAAAAAACTTCTAGCAAGAAGGATTAAAAAAAAAAGATCAATTTGGAGATTTCTTTACTTTTGCGATCAGGTTCCTGATGATGAATAAAAGCTCTTGATCCTGTTCAACATTAATCATGACAAAGCAGATTAAGAGAGTTTCTATAATAAAGGTGATTCTTCCATATGAAGATAAAAATAGTTCCATGTTCAGGCTCATGAAAGAGCTTTGTATTGTTTATTGATCAGAATTGAGTGATGAAGGAAATAAAAGTGAAAACGATGGAGTGAAAGCTGAAAAGGAAAACGCTCCATGAGTGTAAGTTTCTCTGAGCTGTTGCAGTTTTCTTCCTCCTCTCTGTCTTTATGATAAAAATAGTCTTCAGGTGACCTCTGCAGGTAGTCGCTCTTATCTGCCTCGCCTCTGGAGCTGTCGATAACTCACCATGCCTTAAAATTAGACGCTTTGCAGGAGAGTCTCCAGACCCCGAAGGGTTGAGAGGCGCTGAGATTGATCGTGTCAGCTGCTGAGAGGCTGAAAGAAAGTGAGCCAATAAGAAAGCTCCGAGCCAGAGACCTGGACCTGCAACGACGTCCTACCTGTTTGGGGTCATTACGTCACATCCTGACGCCCGTACCCTGAATATTCACTCTCCTTTCCACCAGAGGAATCCAGAGTTCATTGTATAGTTTTCACAACAAAGTAGTTTAATAAGGTTCACCACTTTAAAGAGGACATTTCAGGCAACAAACAGACAGACAGCACAGGCAAGAGTAGTTATTGTCGAGCTTCACAGTCTTAGAGCATTTCCTCCTCAATGTCAATCTGACAAAACTGCAAGTGTTTGTTTTCAACAGGGTTCTAGCTGCAAGAAAAAAGTTCTGTTTTCATCCCAGGAGAGCTTGTGATAGACAACAAGTGCTACCTGCTTGACTGACCAACGGTGCACGCTATTAGTGGCTCGTTTATTGGCTAACAGACCTGTCACTCACTTGTACAGTAACCAATTACCTTACCGCTCAAAAGACGCTAGTTGTAGCCATTTAGATCATTAGCGAGACCTATTTATTGCCGTGTGTCTTCATTCACATTCATATGCGCAACAGAAGAGGATCAATCTGTGACTGTGAAGTACAATTTCATGATTTCTTGGCGAATATTTTTCAGAGAGAGCAAAGTTGACTAAAAAGAGGACACTGAGCACTGACGAAGCTGGTTTTGTTTGTACGAGAGCGTGGACAGTGAGAACAACTCTGCACTGTTTGGTCAACTGAGACTAAAAACTCTCTAACTCCTCCAAAGTTTTACCTAAAAAGCTCAAATTTCACCCAGATGTAGATGACAAAGTGTAGAAGTGGTGTTGTAAATTTCTTTTACCTGGTATAAAGCATCTCATGGTTACAAGAAACGAAGCGAGTGTGGACTTAAGCCACATATGAAAACATGACATTTTCTGAAACTAGAGACTTTTATCTTTAAAAGGAAGAATCACTGATGAATTTCTGACCTTGTAGTTTTTAAGTTATAAGCTCTGAAATAGGGCTGAACAATTTATCGTTTCTGATCGAAATTGCAATTTCAAACATCGTGATCATGTGATCGCTAAAGCTGCGATTTTTAAAACTTTTTTTGCTCCTGACTGACCCAGGATCTGTTATATCAGCTGTTTCACACACACCTGTCTTTGAGTGAGAGACTGTTGGGGAAAATCCTTTTTTCCTTGGGATTGTTGAATTTTGTTTTTAATTTTTTTAATTTTATTTTATCTAACTTGACACAATTAAGAATATTTTGCACAACTTAATTTTTAAAGTTAAGAGTCAAAAATAGCTCTTTTTGTTCTTCAGTTTTTATAACTAAAAATACAAATTAAAAAGTCCGGTTTAGAAATAGGAACAGGTGTTAGACTCTGGGTTATCAATTTATCTAAAAATCTTCTTTTTAAATTTTTTTTGCCTTAAATCCCATAATTTTGTATCAATTTCTTATAATTCTGACTTAAACCTTAGAGTTTTGACTTTTTATATCAAAATTTCAACTTTATATCTCAAACATTGCCTTTATTTCAAAACGTAGACATTTTGTTGTCTTAATATTTTGACCTTAAATGAGAAAGTTTGGACTTTTTTCACAAAATGTAAAATTGATAACTTAAAATCTGGAAATTATTGACTTTTTGTCTTTATTTCTCAAAATTTTCACTTTTCATATTAAAATATGGACCTTTTATTTTACCATCAGTAGTAAAAGCTTTTGATGTTTCAATGGTTTGATGCAATTTTTGGTCAAGTTTATAAATGTTGCTGTAAATTGTGAAAACTTCACCAAAGTTCGATTTAAAGAAAATCGTGAATCAAGTTGAAATCGCTATATCTGCCAGAAAAATCGCAATTAGATCCGTTCAGCCCTACTTTGAAATATAGTAAGGTATATAGACCAGAACTGAGTGGGATGTAAAGGGTTAAATGAATGAAAGTTGTTGCTACATACAACTGGCTGATGTGACAGGCTCAGAGATTATTGGCAGGAATTAGAAAAAGTTGAGAAGTTGGAAACATGCCACCAGCAGCAGCAGTAGCAGAGAGTTAGTAAAATGCGACGCTTGGAAGCCAAAAGGTTTTAGTTTCTCTGTCTGGACAGTCAGAGCGAGCAGGTTTTACCGGCTGCAGGTTGTGTGCCGTTGTTACTTGGCGCTGTCTTATTTCCAAACACAGCATCGAAATCTACGGTCATGGCCGGGGCGGTCTGCTGCAGAGGCTGAGTCTCCAATCCTGAGGAGGCAGTTCATAAACAAAGCGTGTGAAGTCACAGTGCCACTGGTTCAAGATCTAAACATCAGATTGTGATTAAGACTTTTCCACTTCAGGGCTCAAACACCTCCCACCATAATAATCCCATTCGATTAGGAGCACGGACGTTAAAACTGCGGCGTGCGGCCGTCGTCGTTGTTGTTGCTTGGTAACGTGGGATTGTGTTCAGGGGCTGCTGGGGAATGTTGAGGAGGAAAATCCACCGCTACACCTTTTGTTTTTCCGTCTTCATCCTCAACCCTGCTGGGGATTAGAGAGTGAAGCCTCTCGGAGAGCGAATGTCTTTGTGGACGCCGCGGAACAAGACGAAAAAACACAAGAGACGCTTCGCCACGGCGGCTATAAATAAATATGATGTGGCTGCTGCAGGGAGACTTTCAGGAACCAGAACAGGGATTTAAAGCGACGATCAAGACACGAATCAGATAAGATACAAACTGGTACCAGCAGTATTTCAACTGAAAATGTATCTGGTATCTTGTTCTGAATTTTTTGGGAGTCATTTTTGGGATATCTTGACTTCATATTTGACTTATGTTACAATTTCAACAACTATTGGAAAAGTTCACTATTCTGCTTTGTTTTATCTTGCTGTCATATCTTGTTTAAATCATTTTGGTATCTTCTTTTGCAACTATTTCTGGTATCTTGCTCTGTTTTAGCATCATGCTCATTCTTTGGTATCTAGTTTTGGATTGTTTGAAAATCTTATCTTGTGTTTTTGGGGCATCTTGGTTTGTTGTTCGCCACATGTTAAGTTTTCTACTACTTTTGGGAAAGTTTACTGTTTTGCTTTGGGATGTTGAAGTATCTTGTTTAATCTTGCTGTAATATCTTGTTTAAATCTTTTTGGCATCTTGTTTTGGTACCATTTGTATTCTGTTTCCAAGTATCTTCCTTTACATGTTTTAAGGACCACACTTTGTGTAGTGTCTCATTTTAGTGGCGTATTTTGGTATCTTGCTCTCTTTTGGAATCATGTTTATTCTCTGGTATCTAGTTTTGGACTTTTGTATATCTTACTTTGTATACTTGGGGTATCTTGGTTTCTCATTTGCTTGATGTTAAGTTTTGAGCTTCATTTAGAAAAGTTTACTGCTTTGCTTTGGGATTTTGAAGTATCTTGTTTAATCTTGCTGTAATATCTTGTTTAAATCTTTTTGGTATCTTGTTTGGGTACTACTTGTATTCTGTTTCCAAGTATCTTCCTTTACATGTTTTAAGGATCTCACTTTTTGTAGTGTTATATTTTAGTGGCTTATTTTGGTATCTTGCTCTCTTTTGGAATCATGTTTATTCTCTGGTATCTAGTTTTGGACTTTTGTATATCTTACTTTGTATACTTGGGGTATCTTGGTTTCTCATTTGCTTGATGTTAAGTTTTGAGCTTCATTTAGAAAAGTTTACTGCTTTGCTTTGGGATTTTGAAGTATCTTGTTTAATCTTGCTGTAATATCTTGTTTAAATCTTTTTGGTATCTTGTTTGGGTACTACTTGTATTCTGTTTCCAAGTATCTTCCTTTACATGTTTTAAGGATCTCACTTTTTGTAGTGTTATATTTTAGTGGCTTATTTTGGTATCTTGCTCTCTTTTGGAATCATGTTTATTCTCTGGTATCTAGTTTTGGACTTTTGTATATCTTACTTTGTATACTTGGGGTATCTTGGTTTCTCATTTGCTTGATGTTAAGTTTTGAGCTTCTTTTGGAAAAGTTTACTGTTTTGCTTTGGGATGATGAAGTATCTTGTTCTATCTTGTTTAATCTTGCTGTAATATCTTGTTTAAATCTTTTTGGTATCTTGTTTGGGTACTACTTGTATTCTGTTTCCAAGTATCTTCCTTTACATGTTTTAAGGATCTCACTTTTTGTAGTGTTATATTTTAGTGGCTTATTTTGGTATCTTGCTCTCTTTTGGAATCATGTTTATTCTCTGGTATCTAGTTTTGGACTTTTGTATATCTTACTTTGTATACTTGGGGTATCTTGGTTTCTCATTTGCTTGATGTTAAGTTTTGAGCTTCTTTTGGAAAAGTTTACTGTTTTGCTTTGGGATGATGAAGTATCTTGTTCTATCTTGCTATTATATCTTGTTTAAATATTTTTAGTATCTTGTTTTTCTACTATTTGTATTCTGTTTTCAAGAACCGTCTTTTGGATGTTGAAAGGGTCTGGCTCCTCTTTTTTTTCATTTGTTAAACTAGTTCATTTTGGTATCTTGCTCTGTTTAAGCATCATGTTTATTCTCTGGTATCTTGTTTTGGATTTTGTTAATATGTTTGGGGGAGCTTGTTCCGTTATTTGCCTCATATTCAATTTTTAACTGTTCTGGGAAAAGTTTACTGTTTAGCTTTGGGGTATCAAAGTATCTTGTTTTATCTTGCTTATCTATCCTGTTTAAATCTTGCTGGTATTTTGATTCAATTTCTATCTTCTTTTGGAAAAGTTAAGTGTTTCACTTTTGGAAATAAAAGTATCTTATTTTATCTTGTTTTAAATCTTATAAATCTTGCTGGTATCTGTATATCTTGTTTTGGTATCATTTGTATCTTGTACTGTATTTGCATCATATTTATTCTTTGGTATCTTGCTTTGAGATGTAACAGTATCTTGTTTTAACATCCTTTTGTTGATGTTTTTGATATTTTTTCTATCTTAAGCTGTTGTTTTTTGGTATCATGTTTTGGTAATTTTAGAACCATACTTTAGTTATTATTATCCTGCACTGTTGTATTTTGGTGTATTTTGGTTCCTCTGTATCTCACTGGTTTATATTTTTGAGTAAAGCAGCACAGGACGCAGCTATTTAGGCTAAATAAATCTCTTTTTCACTTTAATCTGCTGCCTTAAAGCTGCTACTACTCCACACTAACACTTTCTCCTCATGCATCTCTGAGCTACTCGCTGAAATCTGGGCTGAAATGTCACAGATTTTTTTCCGAATAAAGAGAGTTACAGCAGCTGCAGAAAGGTTTCATCTCCTCCAACAACAAAAGAAAGAAAAAGTGGGTGATTCTTCCCGGGACTGGAGCGTGAACGCGCTGGATTTATTATCATTACATAACTCTGCCAGTATTTACAGTTTGGCTTCACTGACACAGTCAAGCAACATCAGTTTCAGGAGGATGATGGTGGAGAGATGAATGGTTTCAATGGAAAGTAATGTTATGAAGGTCTGTATGTTCAAAAAACCTTTTTGTCAGAGGGCCTGTTAGTCAGCAGGCCGTTAGACGGGAAACCCGTTAATCAGAAAGTAAAAAGTCCATCAGCAAGAAGGCCCTTTAGTCAGAAGCCCGCTAAGTCAAAGGGCCCGCAAGTCTGAGGGCTTGTTAGTCAAAAGGCCCTTTAGCCAGCAGGTCTGTTAGTCAGAAAGTCAAAAGTTCATTAGTCAGTAGGCCAGTAAATCAAAGAGAACCCTCATTAGTCAACAGCTCCATTAGTACAAAGGCCCTTTAGTCAGCAGGCCTGTTAGTCAGAAAGTCAGAAGGCTTGTTCATCAGAGGGCCTGTTAGTTAGGAGGCTTGTTAGTCAGAGGGCCTGTTAGTTAGGAGGCTTGTTAGTCAGAGGGCCTGTTAGTTAGGAGGCTTGTTAGTCAGATGGCCTGTTAGTAAGAACGTCAAAAGCCTATAAGTCAGAAGTGTTGTTGGTCAGAGTGCCTGTTAGTTAGAAGGTAGGTCAGTACAAAGACCCATTAGTCAGAAGACCTGTCAGTCAGAATTAGTTAGAATTCCTGTTAGTCAGAAGGCCCACAAGTTATAGGCAAGTTAGTCTGGAGGCCAGTTAGCCAGAAGTCTTGTTAGTCTAAAGGCCTAATAGTCAGAGGACCTGTTAGTCAGAAGAAGGCTAAATAATCAGAAAGCCACTTAGTCAGAAGGACAGTTAATCAGAGAACCTGTCAGTCAGAAGACCAATCGGTCAGAAGGCCCATGAGTCAGAGGGCAAGTTAGTCTGGAGGCCA
The DNA here is from genome assembly GCA_008086565.1 of Thalassoma bifasciatum. Lineage (NCBI taxonomy): Eukaryota > Metazoa > Chordata > Actinopteri > Labriformes > Labridae > Thalassoma > Thalassoma bifasciatum. Next base: position 26,650 of record RPOG01003067.1, on the reverse strand, counting down.
GTTAGTCAGAGGGACAATTAGTCAGAAGGAGAGTTAGTCAGAAGTCCTGTTGGTCTAAAGGCCTAATAGTCAGAGGACCTGTTTGTCAGAAGAAAGCTAAATAATCAGAAAATCAGTTACTCAGTTAACCAGAGGGACTATTAGTCAGAAGGCCAATCGGTCATAAGGCAAATTAGTCAGAAGGCCAGTTAGTCAGGAAGCCCAATAATCACAAGGCCAGTTAGTTCGAAAAGAAAAACCTGTTTGTTAGAAGACCTATGAGTCACAAGAATGGCTTAGCAGAAGGCCCATTAGTCACAGGATTTCTGACTTTGAATGAAAGGGCGGAGAGTCGGATCAGAGGGAGAACACGGGATAAAAACGATGATCTGACTCTGATTTTTGGTGTTTTATCTCCGTTTGCAGGTATATAGACGTCTTTTTTATCATGTCAGAGTCCCTGTGTGTTAAAGCAGGAGTGTGTGTGTGTGTGTGTGTGTGTGTGTGTGTGTGCAGGTGTGTGTATCGTACCTCCCCAGGCACTGTTGGCGGTGGAGATTGAAGGAGTGCTCTGCACAGCGGGGATGAAGGCCGGCTGAAGATCAAACAGGTCACTGTTCAGATTGGGAACGCTGAGAGGGCAAGAGAGGGGGCGAGAGAGGTAAGAGATTAGAGGTGAGAGAGAGAGAGAGAGGGGGAGAGAGAGAGAGGGGGAGAGATTGACAGACAGAAACAGAGCATTAATATTTCATCAATCTGCTCTGAATAGCTAAAGTCACCACTAAAAGTCTTGGATAGTCGCAGATAAAGATGAGGCCTGGCTCTCTAAAGAGCTGTAAAAACTTCCTCGCGGCGATAAAACAGTTAGCGGCAGTAAATTCACGCTGAGTTACAGCGAGCGCACGCTGGGGGGAAACTCTGCGCCCATTAGCGAGGATGAATCGTCTAACTTTGTCTCTCTGTCACAGCCCGATCAGATGGAGAGTGATGAAGAATTCAGAGAAAGAAAAGTCAGGGAATGAAAATTCAGAGCTGGTTGTTCGGATTAAACGTGAGCAGATTTTCAAAACAAAATACTACGAGATTGTGACAAAAAATCAAATGCAATCTTCACATTGTTGTCACCAGAGCAGCGCAAGATCCTGACAAGATCTTCAAGGGATCTTACTGACAAGATAGTCACAAGATTGTGGGACTGTCATCACATTATCTTCACAAGATCTCTACAAGACCTTTACAATTTTGTCATTAGATCTGCGCAAGATCTTACAAAATCTTGACTAGCTCGTACCGAGGTCTTCACAACATCATTCCACAACAAGATCATCTTGGGCTCCCTTTACAATCTTCGCAATGCCATTACCAAAGCAGCACAAGGGTTTTAGCAGGATACTGACAAGATGGTCGCAAGATTGTCGGACCATCATCGCAAGATCTTCACAAGATCATTACCACAGCGTCACAAGATCCTCACAAATTCTTCACATTTTCACAACATATTTTCATGATCTTTGTAAGATATTAACAAGATCTTCAAAAGTCTTTCCGAGAACTTGGGGGGATCTTGGTGGGATACTGACAAGATGGTCGCAAGATTGTCAGGCCGTCATTGCAAGATCTCCACAAGATTGTTGTGGGATCTCCAAAATATCCTCACCAGAGAATTGCAAGATCCTCACAAAATCTTTATATTTTCAGAGCATATTTTCAAGATCTTTGTAAGATATTAACAAGATCTTTACGAGATCTTGGTGGGATACTGACAAGATGGCTGCAAGATTGTCGGACTGTCATCACAGTATCTTCACAAGATCTCTACAAGACCTTTACTGTTTTGTCATAAAATCCGCCTAACATCTTAAATAATCTTGACAAGCTCTTATCCAGATCTTCACAAGATCTTAACAAGATCATCTTGGGCTTTCTTTACAATCTTCACAATGTTGTAACCAAAGCAGCTCAAGGATCTTGGTTGGATAATGACAAGATGGATTGCCTGACCGTAATTACAAGATCTCCGCAAGATCATTGGGATCTCTAAAATATCCTCACCAGAGCATCAACAAGATCCTTATGAAAACGTCATATATTCACAATCTTTGTTAGATATTAACAAGATATTCAAGAGGTCTTTACCAGATTTCGAAGGGATCTTGGTGGGATACTGACAAGATAGTCGTAGGATTGTTGCACTGTCGTTACAAGAGCTCAACAAAATTGTTGTGAGATCTCCAAAATGTCCTTACAAGGGTGTCACCAGATCCTTATGAAAACTTCATATTTTCACAATCTTTGTAAGATATCAACAAGATCTTCAAGATGTCCTCGCTAGATCTTTACCAGATCTTAAAGGGATCTTGTTGGGAAACTGACAAGATGGTCACAAAATTGTCAAACTGTCATCATAAGATCTTCCCAAGATTTTGACCATTTTGGAATGAGATCTTGTCAAGATTTAAAAAAAAATCTTGCTAAGATATTCTTGAGGTCTGAACAAGATAGTTGTAGGATCTCCTTATGGTTTTTGAAATATCATCACTAAAGCATCACAACATCCTGACAAAATTTTCTAACTTTGCAAGATCTTCATTAAATCTTTAAGGGATCTTGGTTGAATACTGTTGACTTGCTGCCAAGATTGTTGGACAGTCACCAGGAGATCTTAACAAGATCTTGCAATGGCAATCTTGTCCCGAGCTTAGCACAGGATCTTAGCTCAAGAAAGCTGTCCAATCAGAGGAAAGGGGGTTCATCTTAAAGAGACAGCAGCTAAAAAAAATATTGGCTGAAATAAAGTTTTTTTAAAACACCAGAGAAAGTACAATAGGTTTTTTTGAGTTGTAAATAATGTAAAGAGACTACGGGGGCTCCAAAGGGACAAAATAGAGACTTCTTTATATTAAATGTATATTGATGTGGGCATTTAGAAGTGGAATATTTAGCGGATAAATGAGTTTTTATGCGCTCACCTGTTGGTGGACAGCGTGGAGCAGAAGAGCTCAGGTGTGGGTGTGATGTGGTTGTTGTTGGCGCTGCCTATCGATTGGCTGCTGGGGGAGGCAGAGGGCGGAGTCTGCATGCTTATCTCCTTCAGCCGCTGGTCCTAAAACACACACACACACACACACACAAACACACACATGAAAGAGAAAGTCAACAACGTGAGCAGGAAAGCTTTTGTTAAACAGTCACTTCCCTTTGGAAATGAATAAGAGTTTCTGTTCCAGTGAAAACGCAGACACACGTTCTCACGCACAATGAAGCAGATGAAACTCTGAGGTGTGTTAAAGACAAACACACTTAAATAAAAGTCAGGAGAAAGTGCAGCTTCTTAAAATCAGCCCGTATGTCTCTGTGACTCTTCTCTGTGCCAAGAATCTCCCTGCGAACATGCCCAGTGTTGAGTCACTAACAGCAGAAACATGAAGCAAAAGTTAAATCTGTGTTCTTCGCTGATATTTAAATAGTTATTGGCTCCAGATTAAAGACTTTATCTCAGGCTGTCGTCCAAATTAAGTTCCTCAGTCAGTTAATTGCTGAGTTATTTGTGCCAGTGAGGCCTGCTGGAAACACAATCCTGACAGAGGACGAAGAGAAACGACTTTAAAACCATGAACAATGATTTTATAAGGACCGTTTAACACTCTCAGCTCAAGTTTCTTTTGTTCCAGCAAATTAATTTCAAATCAAGAACAGACCATCTTTTAAAGAAAGACTTACATCTGTGATCGGTTTTATTTTTAGTCATAAGGCAAGCCTGATGTGACTGCTCAAGAAAGTCGCTTCAGTTCCTAAAAATTACCTAAATACAGGTATTTTCACAGAACATGATGAATAAATAGGTCGGTTTTACACTGATTTCAAAGTGGTTGAATGGCAAAAACAACATTTGATGGTTTGCCAATCAGTTAACCCAACTTTGGTGAGAATGAAATAAAACAATAAGCACTCGATCTAAGCTCTGTACTAAGTCATATCGTGTTACCATGAATGAGGAGGGCACACAGTGGACATGAGGAACATGGTTAAATCACGCAGCAGCACAGGCTGTCTAAGATATCACTAAAATAAATGTGTTTTCATCAGAACACTAAGTGAAAATTCCTTTTAATAAACCTAACATTTTTATAGAAACAGCAAAAACACATTTTGCTGTTCAAAAGAATACATAAAATAAAAAATAAAACCTGGCTGAACATCTCCCAATGAGATAAATTGATCAACAAAGGACCAATTTTGTCCAAAACTTGAATTATTTGCAGGCAGTCGGTTGAATTTGATGATATGGTTCTGTTCAGGGAGAGCACAACTCTTTCAATTCGATTCACAATTTTCTTTAAATCAAACTTTAGTGAAGTTTTCACAATGTACAGTAACATTTACAAACGTGACAAAAATATATATCAAACGATTGAAACATCAAATGCTTTTACTCCAATGTGAGGATGAAAATGAAAACTGAAGGTGAGAATTGTTTCAAACTTTTGTATAAAAGTAATATGAAAAGTGGAAATTTTGAGAAATAAAGACAAAATTCTGAGACAAAAAGTCAATAAACTGTCAGATTTTAAGAAAACAATTTAACATTATGTGAAAAAAGTCCAAACTTTCTCATTTAAGGTCAAAATTTTAAGACGACAAAAGTCTAAGATAAAAGGTCTATGTTTTTGAGATGTAAAGTTTAAATTTTGTTATACAAAGTAAAAATTCTAAGACTTAAGTCAAAATTTTAAAACATAAATACAAAATTATAGCGCAAAAGGCAAAAAAAAATTAAAAAATAAGATTTTTAGATAAATAGTCAAAACCCTGAGTCTAACACCCATTCCTGCTTTTCTAAACCAGACTTTTAAATTGTATTTTTAGTTATAAAAACTGAAGAACAAAAAGAGCTATCTTTAGTGCAAAATATCCTTAATTGTGTCAAGTTAAATAAAGTAAAATCAACAACAAGGAAAAAAGGATTTTTCCCAACAGTCTCACACTCGAGACACGTGTGTGTGAAACAGCTGATATAACAGATCCTGGGTCAGTCAGGAGCAAATAAAAATCACAGCTTTAGCGATCACATGATCAGGGTGTTTGACATCTCGATTTTGATCAGAAAACTATAAATCATTCAGCCCTACCTGTTGTATTTTCATACACAAAAAGTCAAGGAAAGGGGGAACACCTCCAATGATTTTCCATGCAAATATTAAATCCAAGGTGGGGAGAGCACACCTTCTTTTCTTTTATGTATGTTCCAAAAAACCCCGATGCAGGTAGAGAACACATCTTCTCGAGTATTTACATACATGAAAAATCAAGGAAAGAGGACACACATCTTATGTATCGCCCATGCAGACATAAAGAATCAAGGCAGGGAGAGCACACCAACAATCACTTTATGTACATTCATTAAAATCCAAAGAAGGTAGAGAACATCTACTATCTGTGCAATATATGTACAAGAAAAAGTCAAGGCAGGGAGAGCACACTCCATATAAATGTGGTTTAAGACAGAGATTTATCTTTATTTCTAAATCTTTGTGTAAATTTGTACTGTCAAAATTCTTGATTCTGCTTCTATTTTTATTGTCATTATTATTATTCATTATCTTTAGGAGATTTTTCTCTTTAAAAAAATCCAACTACATTCTTTTCTTTACAGGTTTTTGATGCCTTATTTAAATCCACTCTTTTCCTTGTCACATCCACACTATTCCTAGTTTGTTTATAGCGACTGAATAAAAACATTATTAGTGATAAACACATATTTTCTCTCCAGACTCTGGAGGAAGGCGATGCTCCTGGAACCGTCCTGTGATAAAACTCCTCGGCGTGTAAATAAAACCCAGAGAGAATCTCTCTGAGGTAGAATCCTCATTCCCTCTGCACCGATCCATACTATCAATCTACACCTTTTGTTGCGCCGTAAATTGCTTTCCTTGTCCGGCAAACGACAACATTCAACTGTAATTTCCCAGAACATGTCCCCACATGATAAGAAACAGGAGCATTGATTCCTGAGGAGCTTTTAGATCTGTAATAAGACCCCGAGGGAAATAATACAGTCCATGTACGCTCCAGAAATAAGCAATAACTATAAAATCCATGAGGAGAAGAGCGTCCTCATGCGGGAATCACGCTGCATTTAGCCTGAGGAGCTACTGAACCCAAACCAGCATCCTGTCCTGCAATCCAGACACCAACAGCCAAACTGGTGCAGCTGCTCATCTCTTTGGTAAGAATGAAATAAAACAATAAGCACTCATTCTAAGCTCTGTGCTGAGTCATATCTTGTTACCATGAATGAGGAGGGCACACAGTGGACATGAGAGACATGGTTAAATCACATGGCAGCACAGGCTGTCTAAGCTCCATGGCCTAAACTGGCTGGGTAAATAACGGTGTTTTTATCAGAACACTAAATGAAAATTCATATGAATAATCTGTTTGCTGGTAATAAACTGAATTTTGTTGGATACTGTGTGTTTGATTACTGTATATGGATGTAACGTAAAAGCAAATACAGGCAGCAGAGTCCAACACAGCAGAGCTTAGACTGCAGGTCTAAGCTGTAGAACATAGACGGACAGTCCACGCCATGACGCGTAGCAGCGAGTCTGCGCCATGATCTTTGACAGCTGGTCTATGCCGTGAAGAATAAACAGCCAGTCCAGGCACTGCAACATAGACAGACAGTTAAAACCATGAAGCATAGACCACCAGTCTGCGCCATGGAGCTTAGACAACCAGACTATGCTGTGGAGTGTAGACAGATGGTCTACAGCAGAAAGCATGTGCTGCCAGTCTATACCATGAAGCAGACTATGTCCAGGGGCTTAGAAAGCAGGTCCACACCATGAAGCATGGTCCACCAGTCTAAACCCTGGAGCTTAGACAACCAGTCCACACCATGGAGGGTATACGGCCAGACTTTGCCGTGGTGTGTAGACAGTTGGTCTATCTACAGCACAAAGCATGGACAGCCAGTCTACACCCTGAAGCTTAGAGAGCCAATCCAGGCCATGGAGCATAGACAGCCAGAAGATGCTCTGGAGCTTAGAAAGCAGGTCCACACCATGAAGCATGGTCCACAAGTCTACACCCTGCAGCTTAGACTGTTGGTCGACCTCATGAAGCATAGACCACCAATTAACCATGGATTGCCAGTCCACACCATGTATTTAGACAGCCAGAGTATGCAGTGGAGCTTAGACAGATGGTGTACAGCAAAGAGCATGTGCAGCCAGTCCAGGCCATGGAGCTTAGACAGCCAAACTATGTCCCAGAGCTTAGAAAGCAGGTCCACACCATGAAGCATGGTCCACCAGTCTACACCCTGGAGCTTAGACAACCAGTCTACACCCTGGAGCTTAGACCAAGTTGACAACCTGCAGGACTGTTGGTCTACCTCATGAAGCATGAAGCACCAGTCTACGCCCTGGATGTAGACGGCCAGACTATGCCCTTGAACTTAGACAGCTGGTCTAAGTTAATGAGCTTAGGCGGTTGGTTTATACCATGAAGCATGGACAGTGTTTAAACCTTTGTCTGTGTGTTTTTAACACGTCTCACTAAAAGAATATTGCAATTGTTGATGCAATCCTGTCCTTTTTTAATGCTGATAAAATCCTAGTTGAAGAAAAGTTGATTCATTAAAATTATTTCCATATTGATTATTGTGAGCTCCTTCAACTCTGCACATTATAAACCTTAACACAAGTAATAAAAGCTGAGAAATGACTTAAATCAAGATGTTTTTGAAATGTTTTGCTTTATGTTAATGTGTGGGATGTTGAGTGTGATGAGATGTTGGTAAGATTTGGAGTTTTTACAGGTGTGTCAGCTCCTTTAGGGTGAGAGCCCCCCCCCTTCTCTCTCTCTCTCTCTCTCTCTCTCTCTCTTTCTGAGCAGGTAAATAAACAGAATCTCCTGCAGCAGAGGATCCTCTTCATCTGTATTCTGACAGCACACGCAGGAACAAATGGGAGCTGCTGTTATTGTTTGGACTGCGGCCCCAGCTGGACAGTAGCTGAGCGACTGTGTGTGTGTATGTGTGTGTGTGAGTGTGTTTCTTTTTCATGTGTGTGTGTGATGAGTCCATATGGACACCAGAGCTCTCAGACAGCTGTAGCCGAGTATCTGTGTGACCTCTGCTCTCTCTCTCTCTCTCTCTCTCTCTGTCTGTTATGATCTTACTCACTATCCCTTCAAAATAAAAGCCTGAGGTAATGAGTGAACCTGGGGCAGTAAAAGGTCGAGCAAGGGCGCGGCGTAAACAGGCGCTAAAATCCAATCAGACACACACAGAGAACGTAATCTACTCACGCTTTGGAAACACACTGTATCTTTTCTGCCTGGATTTAAGCTTGAAACACACACACACTTTCACACACACACACTTTCACACACAGATTCAGGACAGACTCAATTACAGCGGCTGTACGGCAGCGCTCCCAGGGCACGGGCCAGAAATGTCAACACATTTTACACTTGACTTTTCTATCGCTCAGAGACTCTCGGCCTTTATCCTCGGCTCTGAACTCACAGAACGGAGAAAGTTTTAGAGAAATCCATCAGCACAAAACACTCGGGTTTCTCCAGCACGAAGTGGAGCCGTGTATCAGGATTTTACAGGGAGATTTCTTGGAGCTTTAACTGTACAATGTGAAATCTGAGGGACGAGGAAACACGTGTTGTTATTGTTGAGTTTGCTCTAAAACAGAGATTTCAGGAATTAGAAAACAATGTTTGAAAAGTGAAGTCTATGTAAAAGATTTCAAAAAGAGCAACACTTGGAAACTAAAAAGCAAACAACAAAAGGAAAGTTTGATATTGAGAAGTGCTTGATGAACGATAGACGTTCCCAAAAAAAAAAAAAATTTTCATTCCCAACATTAAAACAAAGAGAAGGAAGGAAGGAAGTGATGTAAGTGTTAAAAAAAAATCAAAAAAATGCAGAAAGTAAAAAAAAAATCATTTGTTGTTGTTCTAAACTGAGCAAGAAATAAAGTTTTCTACAGCACGGGTAAGAGCAACGTGAAAAAAAATAAATTTTTGAAATTTTCAATCTAGGAAGTCTTTGAGTTTTTTTCAGGATCCTGATATTTTAAGTTTCAAGAATTCTAAATAAAATCTCTAAAGTTTGGCTTTTATTCAACAAATCTTTGCTTTTGTTTTTTTTTTTATTTTGAAAAATTCAATGTTTAGCCCGATTTTGATTTTTCAAAATAAAATTCTCTAAAATTTCTTTGTTTTTGTTTTAATTTCTAGTAATCGTGACATTATTTTAAGCCTTCACATTACATTATAATCTTAATTTTGCAATTCTTATATGAGAATCTTGATTTGTATTTTTTTTTATAATTGTTTTGATTTGATTTGCTTGAATTTAGACTTTTTTCAATATCAAGAATTCTGTTTTTTTTTCCCAAGGAGTTTAACCTCCACCTCCGAAAGTTCGGTTCCTGACTTAAATCTTAGACTCCCGACATTTTTTTTAGATTTTCTGTCTTTGCACTTTTTCACCTGATTCAGAGTTTTCAAGACCAAGAATTCTTGTGTCTAATTTTTTGGGAATCTTGTGTCGATCTCCAACTTTTTTTTTGTTGTTTTTTTTTCATAGAAATCTGACTTTTTTTTCCAGAATACTGACTTTTTTCATAAGACCCCCTGATTTTTTCCTGAAATCCTGACTAAAATCTGTGAAATATTCCTTTTTTTTTCTAGAATTATGATTTCCCTTCACACAGCTCTGACGTTTAAGTTAAGAATTGTGACTTAAATCTTAGAATTCTGACATTTTTTTCTAGATTTTCACACTTTGCTTTTTTCCTAGAATTCAGACATTTATCTATTTTCTTTCTAAGAATCCAATTATAAAGTCAGATATTTAAACAAAGAGGTTTTCTTTCCTTTCAGGCCTTAGTTATAATCCTCTCCAGTTGTTGTTTGTTCTAAAATCAATTTATATGTTTCTAAAAAAATCCGCCTCCTCACTTTTTGATCTCAGTCTGACTGTGTTTTTTTTTATAGTCAGTTTTTCTGCCTCATGTTTCCCACGTCATGAATAAGTGATGTACAGAAACAGACTCATGTTGGTAAATAAACTCAGAATTCAGGTTCAGGGCTCAGAGGAAACATAAAGAGTTCAGAGTTAACGTCTGATTACAGTTTATTTGTCCTTTATTCCACACAAACACAAAGTTTAGACTCGTTTCTCTGAAGCTCCGTGTTCTTTCTCTCCCTGCAAACAAAAACACGCAGCGACAATATTTACACGGACGTGAAGTTACACAAAGAAAGAAGCTGGAGGCCGATGAACGCAGAGATAGAAGAGAAATGTTCTTTCTAAATGTTTGTTTCTGCTCTCAGGGTTTGATCCACACCAGAGAGAAAAAAAGAAACAAGTGGAAGGAGGTTATTGATCCCACACTTTTTCACTTGTTCGGGTTTTTTTGAGGGAAAGATTGTGAGAGGAAAAGTTGTTTGAGGTCTTTTATCTTTGTGGGGAGCGTTTGAGTTCATGTCAGTAACAAGTAAGTGGTGTCAATGTATCAGAAGTTTATGAGCTGGATTAATGTATGGAAGCCAATTTCTGCCAGTTAAAAATACCAAATTGAAAAACTGGCTTTGTTGACATTCCTCCTCTATTTTTGCACGTATAAAATTTAAAAAAGATCAACTTTTGCGCCAATATTTTACTGCTGTAACTCGAAATTTTGGCTTGTTTTTCTCCAATATTTGACTTTCATAACTCCAATGATTGACTTTTATCTAATGATTTCAACTTTTGAACTCAAAATCTGATTCCTTTTAGCTCAAAATTTCAACTTTTGCCACATAATTTTGATTTTTTTTATCTCCAATTTTTACATTATAAGTCAAAACTTCATTGTTTTTGGCTCAAATGTCTAAATTTAGCCTCCTATTTTTGACTATTTGTCTCAAAATGACAACTTCCAAACTCAAAACCTGTTTTTTTATCTTAAAATTTTAAGTTTAACCCCACAATTTTGACTATATATCTTGGAATTTTGACTTCAAAACTCAAAACCTTCTTTTGCACCTGAAAATTTCAACTTTTGCCGTATTAATTTGACTATTTGTCTTGAAATTTGGGGTTTTAAAGTCAAAACTTGAGTTAAGTAGCTCAAAATTTCATCTTTTGCCATAAAATTTTGACTTCAAGACTCAAAATGTAATTTTGTTAGCTCAACATTTCCGCTTTTGCTCCATTATCTTTGATAATTTATCTCAAAATTTTGACCTTTAAACTCAAACCATGATTTTTTTAGCACGTTTTTAACTTTTGCCATATTATTTTGACCATGTATCACAAAATTTTGACTTTTCATCTCAAACTTTCGACTTTCAAACTCAAAACCTATTTTTTTTTACCCTAAAATTTAAAGTCAAGCCCCATAATTTTGACTATTTGTCTTGAAATTTTGAGTTTTAAAGTCAAAACTTGAGTTTAGCAGCTCAAAATTTCAAGTTTCGCAACAAAGATTTGACAATTTCTCCTGAAATTTAGACTTCAAAACTCAAAACATGGTTATGTAAGCTCAAAATTTCAACTTCTGCCCCATGACTTTGACTTTTTATCTCAAAATTTTGACCTTTTATCTCAATTATTTTAAACTTATTTCTCATACTTTTGACTTATCTCATAGTCAGTCGTTGAATTTATCATTCATCATCATCTTTATAACTGAAGTGGCAATAGAGGTGGCAAGTGTTTGTTTTACAGGGGCAGCTGCCACCCTGTGCCCCCCCAAGTAGCTCCGCCCCTGGTCAGTTAGAGGTGAAATCATGATGAGTCTTTCTTTGAGTGTTTCTAACTCACATAAATGGGGCGGAAACGAGGTTTGGGGCAGGAGAAGAAGCTGAGAGTCGCTGAAAAAGGAGAGAAAAAGGAGAGAAAAAGGAGAGCGAGGGAGCAGAAAGGTGAAGCTGCGACGGCTCGACCTGCTGCCGCTGCAGCCGGCGTTTCTGCTGCCACAGCACCGAGCTCGACCTCCGCCTCCCTCTGAGGTGATTTAGTTAAAGAAAAAAGAAAAAGCAGGAGGAGTTTTACCTTCAGAGCCTGCAGCCGCGCCTGCTCCTCCTCCAGAGCCTGCTGCTTCTCCTTCTCGTCCATGCGGCTGAAGCTCATGCCGGTGGAGGAGAGAGAGGAGACGGCGCTGGACAAGGTGGACGCTCTGCAGAGACAAAAAAACACCACACACACTCACGTTATTCTCTCAAAGACACGTGTGTGTGTGTGAGACGACATCACTGATGCAGGTTTGAGGCGTTTACCTGGTGTCTGCGTTCAGCTCCTTAGTTTTTTTTCCCTCCAGTGAAGCCAAGTGTTGCTCCAAAGCCTCCAGGAGGCTGCTGGGAGCCTGATGGAGACAAAGATTCAGTCATTAACTCCACTTTACTTCACTCTGATCACCTTTGTATGGAAGCCCGTTACAGCCACTTAGAAAAAATAATAATCACTGAATTAACACGGCTTTGTTCATGATTTTTTTTTTTGCCCATATTGAGTCCAAATTTTGAGATAAAAGTCAGAATTATGAGAAAATATAATTATGAGTTAAAAAAAATTAGAACGTAAAACAAAAATTATAAGAAAAAAGTCAAAATATTGACTTTAAAAAGTTCTAATTTTGAGATAAAGTTCATTTTCAGCTAAAAAGTTAAAAGAAATTAGGAAAAAAGTTACAATTTCGAGATGAAAAGTTAGACCTATGATAATAAACTTAGAAATTTGAAAAAAAATACGTAAAAAAATGAGAAGGTGAAATCAAAATCACAAGAAAAAAGTCAAAATATTGACATTAAAAATTCTACATTTTGTTGTTTGAAAGGAAAAATTTCGAGATAAAGTTTATTTTGAGCTAAATAGTCAAAAAATGAGGGGCAAAAGTTGAATTTAAATCAAAAAATGAGGAAAAAGATTCAATCATTGGACAAAAATTCAGATTTATGAGTTGAAAAGTCAAAATTCTGAGAAAAAAGGTTGAAGTCTTGAGTTTGAAAGTCAAAATTTGTAGGTATTACTCAATTTTTTTCATTTATTGGATAAATTGTGAGATGAAAACTCAATTAGGAAGGAAAATAAATAAACTTTTTGATAAAAAGTCAAATTTATGTGTTAATAGTCCATTTTTCACAAGTAATAGACAATTAAGTCAAAAATTTGAGGTAAAAAAAATACATTTGGAGACAAATAATTGAAATTTCAAGATAATCAAAATTTTGTGGTTGTTTAAGTCGTAATCTTGAGTTTAATAGTTAATATTTTAAGATCATTCAATAAAAAATATTTGAAAAAAAGTTCAAATCACTCTTAAAAGTTAAACTATTGTGATTTAAATGTCTTAAATTTGATTTAATGTCTTTAATTTAAGCTAAATAAGCCAAAGAGAAGTTGTAAGCGAATGAAGTCAGAATTATTAGCAAAAATTTCAATTTTTTTTTTGAATTTTGAGATAACATTAAAAACTTAAGAAAAAGTCAAATTTCTAATACAAAAAAATCAAAAATCCGAATGAAAAAGTTGAAATTTTGAGCTTTTATTGCATAGTTTTAGCTCTTTATCTCAAATTTGTCTTAAAATGGGCCAAAAAAAATCCAACAAAGCCAATTTTTTCAGTTTCTGTGAATTTTTTTTAATTGGCGTGAATGGGCTTCCGTAGCTTCTGTCTCTCATGTAGCCCACACACACACACACACACACACACTCAGAGTTAGTTTATCTCACAGGAAGGTAACAGAGTGCGTCAGGCTCCAGGAATAAATAGCCATGGCAACATGCAGCAAACACTCACACGTTAACAGGAGAGAAAGAGAGAAAAGGAGAGAGAGAGAGAAGAAAAGAGGAGGAGACAAAGAGGAGGGGAGAGGTGGAGAACGGAGGAGAGGTCGCCTCATAATTCCTCAGCTCTTTAAGGTTTCTATTTTAATCCTGTGGCTGTGAAAGTCTCTTATCTCAGTCCTGTCACACCTGAGCACCAAAAAAAAAAAAAACGTGTGAAGCAAAAACTCTGGATTAAGATTAGGTTTTAATCTGAGCACATTCTAAAATAACCGCTCGACCAGGATGTGAAACGCTCTTTGTCGGACGCTGACAGCTGCGTTAAAGTCCAGACACATGTTAGCGAGCAGGTTACTCGGGGATTGTTGCTATGATACGGCTGGAAACAGCTGCAGACGAGTTCAAGTCCAAGTCGTTCGAATTACGAAACACAAAGTCTTTAACCCCTTACACCCCACCTAACTCTGACCTATTTACCTTGCTATGCTTCTAAAACTTATAACTACAAAACTATGAGTTTAAATTCATCAGTGACACCTCATTTGAAAGATTAAAGTCTCTAGTTTCAGAAAATGTCATGATTTTATTTGTGGCAAAAGTTCACATCAGGATTTCTCTTCGTTTTTTGTAACCAATTTTTGAACATCACTAACTTCAAGGTGCTTCATGTCAGACATTAAACATCCAAAACATCACTTCTACACCTTCTCATCTACATCTGAGTGAAATTTAAGCTTTTTAGGTAAAACTTTGTAGGAGTTAGAGAGTTTTTAAACTCAGGTCAGCAAATATAGCAGATGCATCCTCATTTACCACAGTCTAATGTGATGACTTCGCGTAAACAAAACCAGCTTTATCAGTGCTCAGTGTCTTCTTTGTAGTCAACTTTGTTCTCTATGTGAAAAGCTTCACTAAAAATGGTGAAATTATAGTTTTTCTGTCACGGATTGTACCGCTCCTGTTGCGCACATGAATAGAAATGATTGGCCAGTCGAGCAGAGAGCACTTCCGGTATTAATCAGGCTCTCCTGGGATCAAATCTCCCTGTATCAAGATGGGGACACTTTTGTTTTGTAGTCAAAAGTCGAAAGAAATAAAACACTTGCGGAAATGCTCTAAGACTGTGAAGCTGCTGTTATTGATGAGAACGGACACGACAGACAGACAAACAACGGACTTTACAGGAGAAATTTCACCACTTGGAATAATTTGATGAAACAACACTTTTGATATGTTTGAACTCTGGATTCCTCTGGTGGAAAGGAGAGTGAATATTCAGGGTACGGGCGTCAGGATGTGACGTAATGACCCCAAACGGGTAGGACGTCCACGTTGTTGTGATCACTATCAGAGTGATTCTTTCACTAATTACGTTTTGTGGATCACGACAACTGNATCAAATCTCCCTGTATCAAGATGGGGACACTTTTGTTTTGTAGTCAAAAGTCGAAAGAAATAAAACACTTGCGGAAATGCTCTAAGACTGTGAAGCTGCTGTTATTGATGAGAACGGACACGACAGACAGACAAACAACGGACTTTACAGGAGAAATTTCACCACTTGGAATAATTTGATGAAACAACACTTTTGATATGTTTGAACTCTGGATTCCTCTGGTGGAAAGGAGAGTGAATATTCAGGGTACGGGCGTCAGGATGTGACGTAATGACCCCAAAAAAAGGTCGGACGTCCACGTTGTTGTGATCAGTATCAGAGTGATTCTTTCACTAATTACGTTTTGTGGATCACGACAACTGTACAGCAAAGTTAGTGACTGAAATGTGAAGAATCTAAACTTTCTAATGCCGTGTTTATACTTTGATGACATCAGAGGGATGGCAGACGGGGGCGTCGACGCTCCAGTTGAGTGTAAGAGGTTAAAAACCTGCAGATGAAAACGCAGGAGGAGAAAACGTCTCTTTTTTTTTTGGCAGAGGAAGGAAATTCTTCCACTGTGAAAATATGAAAACGTCACGTCTGCTTCTCTGTCCACAAGAATGCAAAGTGTGCAAATGCTCACACACACACACACACACACACACACACACACACTCTGAGGAATGTTTTGGCTTTCGCAGTCGTTAGCAGTCGGCGAGACGGCGGCTTCTCACCAAACTGTTGCCCCGGTTGTTAAAGAAACAGAGCGACTCAGGCCTGAAAGGAACTTTGTGTATGAGCGTCAATATTAGCTCTCTGTGTGTGTGTGTGTGTGTGTGTGTGTGTGTGTGTGTGTGTGGGTGTGTGTGTGTGTGTCCCTCTGTGCTTCACTCAGATGTTTCCGGACTCTTCCTTTGAAAAGCGAAGACTCAAAGTCGACACTGATTCGATTAGAGCAGAAGAAGAAACTGGTCTCGTTTTAATCCTCTTTCTTTTCTCCGACCGTAAACTCAGAGCAGGAAGGCGAAAGAGAAAACGTTTCTAACCGCCGGTTACACCCAACGCCACAGAGAGTTGGCGAAGCGTCGACCAATGGGCTCTGGGGTCGATGGTACCGTGGTCCATCGCCAGCGTCTGAGCGTTTCGACCACAAACCGCCTCCGTGTGTCAGACGCTCTTTGAAACAGTTTCCTGTCCAGAATCAGGAAGTTCAAGTTTCTTTCTGCTCATTTTCAGCTCATTCAACCTCAGAAACGACTCGAAACCAAAATAAAAATGACGTAACAAAACAAAAGTATCCAGAAGACCAGAGTCGAACTACTCTACTCTCCATTTCATTCACAGAAAGTCAGGAATTTTGAGAATTATGTTTTTCTTTCTTCTCAGTTTTAGACTTAAAACTTCAAAGTCTGACTTTAATTTCAAGATCCTTTTCTAGTTCATCCCACAATTCTGAATAAAATCTGTGAAATTTCTTTTTTTTCTGTCTTTTCACCAAAAACTCAGACTTCTTCTAGAATTCTGAGTTTGTGATTCTAGAAATTCTGACTCGACTACGGACTTTTCTAGAATCCTGACTTTTATCTTTCCTCTGAGAATCCCGACATGTTTTTCTTTCCCAAGAAATTTGAATTATTTTATTTATTTTCTAGATAATTGACTTTTTCTCCTTAGCGCAGAGTTGTTTTCAAGATTCCAAATTCTGTCTTTTTTAAGGAGTTTTGTCTTTTTTTGTCTTGAATTCTTCTTTTTTTTTGGGGAAAAGAATAAAAGACCTCTGTTGTCTTTTCCTGGTAAAAGATTGAGAGATCTTCCCTTCTTTTCTAGATACTGAATGTTTTCCCCAATTCTGGCTTTCTTCCAGTGTTCGGACTCTTTACTTTTAAATTTGTCTTTTTTTCCAAAAGTTCTGACATAAATTCATTTTTTTTCAGGAGTTCTGACTTCAATCTCCATAATTTGGCCTTTTTTTTCCAAGAAATTTTTTTTCTAGAATCCTGACTGGACAATAAGACCTCTATGTTCTTTTGCTAGTATATTGGTAAAAAAAATAAAATTGAGAGAGATTGCCCTTTTCTCCAGATACCTCAATTTTTTCTATAACTCAGGGTTTTTTTCCTGAGTTCTGACTCCATTATCTTGAATTTGTCTGATTTTTCTAGAAGCTCTGACGTAAATCCATGTATCTTTTTTAGGAGTTTTGACTTTTATCTCCATAAATTGCCTTTTTTTTCTAGAAACCTTAATTTCTAAGATCCTAACTGGAATACAAGACATCTATTTTCTTTTCCTTGCATACTGATAAAAAAAAAAACCTGAGAGATCTCCCATGTTTTCATGTTTTTCTAGATACCTAAAAAAAATTTTTCCTTTAGTTCTGACTCTTTTATCTCAAATTTGTCTTATTTTTCTCGAAATTCTCACATTAATCCATAATGTTATTTTTCAGGAGTTCTGGCTTTAATCTCAATAATTTGGCCTTTTCTCTTTAGAAATCTTTAATCTCTAGAATCCTGACTGGAATATAAGACCTGTGTTGTCTTTTCCTAACATCCTGAAAAAATCCAGAGATCTACCCTTTTTTTTTATAGATACCTAATTTTTTCCATAATTCTGTTTTTTTCCCAGAGTTCCGACTCCAGTATCTCAAATTTGTCTTGTTTTTCCTACAGTTCTGACTTTTTTCTAGATCCTTTTTCTTATCCTTTCTTATCCTGTTTTCTCTACCTGGAATCCTGTTAAAATCAGAGAAATCTGCCTTTTTTCTAGAATCTAGTCTCCATTAGTTTTTTCAGAATCCAGACTTTTTCAACCAATCTGACTTTTTTCCCCCAGAATTATAAGTACACAGTCTAAAACTTGTTTTTTTTTTTGCCATCTGACTTGTTTATCCACAAGTTTAACTTATTTTCTAGAATCATGAATTCACACTTGTCATTTATGAATCAGACAATTCAATCACAATCATCCCCGTATGTTACCTTCAACCTTCTTTTGACCTTCTGACGACTACAGCGACCAGAGTACACAACAAACTCGACACAAATCTAGAAGCACTTCTCAGAAAAATGAAAGTAACGACACCAAAGAAGGAGCAGATTTATCCTGAAAGAAGGAAACATCTCTGTCTGTATCTCTGCAGTGGAGCTTGTCACAGAGTGTTTTTAATGGAGATGTAACCTCGAGGAACAGCGACCTTTGACCATTAAAATCCCAACGGGCGTTTGTGCCAACACATTTTTTTTTTTTGTCTTGTTTTGCTCTTTCCTCTCTCTCATTTTTCCTCCTCCTCTGATAACTCTGGGGTCATTCTCTACTAAAGCACCTCCATGCTCGCAGAGGCGACGGTGCCGTGCATGACAAACATGAAATAAACAATCTGAGGAGGAGGAGGAGGAATCTGAACCAGCCAGCGGGCGGGGGGGGGCGGGCGGGGGCCCCGGTGAAGCAGGGGCTCTTTCATGCAAATGCAAACAGAGGTGAAGCCTCATTTTCTATTCATGAGGTTTCATGGCCTTTTGCTTGTCGTGTGTGTGTTCGTGTGTGTGTGTGTGTGTGTGAGGTACAAGCAAAGCCACCCGAGGCCAACACACTCGTATTGTACTCGGTCAACACCCTGTCGTTCTCCACCGGGAGAGAAAACAAGAGCATGCCTGTGAGTGTGTGAGGTGTGTGTATGACTTTACACACACACACACACTCATACACACCATGCATTCATATATGTCGTCCATGCAGAGGGGGGGGAAGGGGGGGGGGGGGGGGGGGGGGGGGTACAGTGTGCAACCCACCACCTACAATGTAAGATCCTTTTGTTTTCTGCGACAGACAGAGAAGAGGAGAAAAGGTTCGTTTAACGACCACGAAGCAGAGCGTTGGCTTTTACTACGAGTCCGACACCCACACACTCCACACACACGCCGTTAACTCTCGGCTTTACTCTCCGTAACGATTTTCAGAGACGCATGAGCTCACGCCCCCGAGGTTGTAAACTGTTACAGTGGCGTCCCAGTGTGGGAGATCTTTTTAAAGATTGATGGAGGCAGACGAGCGCCGGAATAGAAACTTTTCTATAATAAAACATGAAGTTTGTTCGTTTTATCACAGCTGCTGCTTCACATTCTGATATTTATAAACACGATTTATAATTATCAGAGGTTAGAAATTCATCAAATACTTAAACTATTACCCTCAATGTTTTCGAAGCAAGATACCCACTGCACCACAGAGCCTGGTTTGTTTGACAGAAGGTCCTTTAGTCAGAAATATAAAGGGCCCATGAGTGCGTGCAATTTGTTTGGATTTCAGAATATCAACTAAATCCAAACAAACTTTCTAAATAACTGGTCTTATAGTTTTTCCAACCATCAAGCCGTCTGACTTTCTGACTAACAGGCTCTCTATCTCTGTGGCCAACAGGTGATTTTCTAACTTAAAGGCCCTTTGATTTTTTTTTCTTTCTGACAGTCCTTTTAACTTTCTCTCTAATAGGCCTTCTTTCTTACTGGCTAACAAGCCTTTTGACCTTCTGACTGACAGGTCTTCTGATTTATTGACCCTTTGATTTTTCTGACGAACAGGCTTTCTGACTCTTCTACTTATCAGACCCTTTGGTTTTCTTGGCTCATGGGCCTTTGAATTTTGTGACTAACAAGCTTCCTGACTCTGACTGACAGGCCTTCTGACTTTCTGGCCTGCAGTTTCTCTGGTAAACAGGCCTTTGAATTTTGTGACAAGGAGCCCTTCTAAACTTCTGACTAGCAGGCCTTCTTGAACTTCTGACTAATGGGCCTTCTGATTTTCCAACCATCAAGGCTTCTGACTTTCTGACTAACAGGCTTTCTAACTATATGGCTAACAGGTCTATTTGACTTTCCTCCTAATGGGCCTCCTGATTTTCTGACTAACAGGCCTCCTGACTTTCTGGGCGACAGTTTCTTTGGCAAACGGGCTTTTGAATTTTTAAGACTTGGAGGCCTTCTAAATTTCTGACTAACAAGCCTTTTGACTTTCTGACTGACAGGTCTTCTGATTTATTGACCCTTTGATTCTTCTGCTTATCAGACCCTTTGGTTTTCATGGCTAATGGGCCTTTTAATGATGTGACTAACAAGCTTCCTGACTCTGACTGACAAGGCCTTCCGACTTTCTGGCTTTCTGGCTGACCCTCCCTTTGGCAAACAGGCCTTTGAATTTTGTGACACTCAACCTTTATACATTTCTGACTAATGGGCCTTCTGACTTCCTGCTGACTGACAAGCTTTTTGACCTTTTTCTGACTAACAGGTCTTCTGATTTTTCTGACTGACAGACCCTTTGTTTTTCTGGATGAAGGGCCTTCAGATTTTCCAACAATCAAGCCTTCTAATTTTCTGACTAACAGCCTTTCTATTTTAGTTGACAAGTGGCCAATAGGTCTTTTGACTTTCTTACTTTTTGACCTTTTTTGCTGACTAACAGGCCTTTTGACTTTCTGACTAACAGGTCTTTTGATTTTTTTGACTGACAGACCCTTTGATTTTTCTGACTAACAGGCTTTCTAACTTCATGGCCAACAGGTCTTTTGACTTTCTAACTTATGGAGCTCCTGAATTTCTTTCAAACCATCCTCCGACTTTCTTCCTAATGGATCTTCTTTCTCTCTGGCTAACAAGCCTTCTCACTCTAACCAACAGGCTTTCTGACTTTCTGGCTAACAGTTTCTCTGGCAAACAGGCCTTTTTGAATTTTGTGAGGAGGAGGCCTTCTAATTTTCTGACTAACTAGTCTTTTGACCTTTTACGGGTCTTCTGATTTTTCCTGACTGATAGACCCTCTGATATATCGGGCTAATGGGCCTTCTGATTTTCTGACTAACAGGTCTTCGGATTTTTTTTTAATGACTAACTTTGGTTTTTCTGACTAACACGACTCCTGACTTTCTGATTAAGTGGCCTTTTGATTATGCGACTAACAGGCTTTCTGATTTTCTGCCTTTCTCTCTCACTGAGTTTCATCTTCCCACATACAAAAGATTTTTTTTAATTTCTTTTTCTTCTTCTTTTTTCTTTTAATGCAGTGGTTCCAGAAACCAAGTTTGCTTGTTCTCACTGGAGCAGAAAGTGTTAAAGTGGCCAAAAAACTTTGCTGTTTTATATTTTGCGCTGCTGATGACTTGGATTTCAGACTCTGTGTTTTTGACTTTCTCCCTGAAGCAGAACAGACTCTAGTTTCACTGTTTTTCTTTGTTTATCATATAAAACTGTCAGACAACGATTCTAACTTTTTGTTGGTTTCATCATTTAGGCTCAAACTCTTTGTTTCTGGTCAAAAACAGCAGCACTACTGGTTAAAATACTCTGAATTTTTGCAGCAAACAAAGAATTTTGTGTTTCATTGTTTGATTTTTCCACATCTGCTGTTTGTTTTTCTCGTGGTTATTTTGTCACTAAACAAAAGTGTTGAACAGCAGCGTTTGCAATCATTTTTTAATAGCGTAACCTTGAGATCAGGAGTTAATTATTAGTTATCTCCAGGTAACAAAGCTCATTTCCTCACAGAAACAGGTTGATTAATCCGGGTATCAACAGGAAACAAAAGACAGATTACTCAGGAATATTTATCGCTCCCTGGAGTTCAGCGTAGAGTAATTAAAAACGGAGGTGAGGAAGATTAATGAGTGAGTAAACACTGAGATACATCCACTTATTTAGTCATATAAGGAAACAAATGTTTGTTTTCTTTAAAGTGGGTTCATTTTCTTTCAGTGTCTAATATCAGAGCTGATTTCTCTGATATGAAAAACACTTCTGCAGGACACGTTAGCACATGTTTTGGGTCCCATGTGGACACTTCAGTGCTTCTGTTGGCCCCTGAAAAAGGAACCTTGGCTACCAGAACGTAATTTTCCTAAATGATCAGTGTTTTTACCAGCTACATAAGAACGATAATAAAATCTCTCAAAATATCTTAGTTTGTATAAAATTTGAAATAATATTTTCACCTGTAGGCCCCCATTGTTGTTTACGCCACAATAACGTCTGGGTAGTGATGTCATATGGTTGCACCGGGCTGGATCTCATACAGGATCATATAAGTCCTGGAGCGGACTTCAGTGGTTTCCAGAGGAAGTTTTGTGGGTTTGTGTTGGAAAATAGTCGGCACAGCATTTGGCTTTAGTCTCCGTTTATAATGACCCACACCTGTCAGCTCTTTCATCAGCATGGGCCGGCTAAATGCAGCAAATGCTTCTGGGGAGAAGTGGCCAGAACATAGCCGCGGCTCCATGGGAAGTTGTTTACACCCACAAGCGATTTCCCACAACTTCCTTCTTTTCTTGTCTTTTGTGAAGCTGTGCAGACTAACATCAGTCTCCTTGTTTCCTTTGGACTGAAAAGTGCACCCAAAAGCAGCCACATGTGGCATTATTATGTTTTTTTCCCTCCTCAAACCTTGTGACTTACGGCCACTAGTAGTGAGTAAACGGCCAAATCCAGATGCTCGGCACCAAGCAACCAATCTATGTCACCAACCCAGAATGCAGTGCGGCAGTAAATTATACTGTATTTTTTTTTTTAAAGAAAAACCAATTCATTATGTCTTTTAACAACAAATTCTAGTTTGAGACAAACATTTAAGCATATTCATACCTATTAGTCCTTACAGTCAGGGTTCCCTTTAAGGTGAACTTTTGTGTATTTTGGCTCCCAGTATGACACTATAGCACATGTCTTGGCTCCTTGGGAGGCAATCTCTCATGTTTTAACTCGTACAAAGGGGCAGATTTGTATGGTTCGCCAACCAGCAGTGGACTTCAGTGTGTTTTGGCTCCAAGAAAACACTTAAGAGCGTGTTGACCACCCCCTCTCTGCCCACACTGCTGTAATCAAGCCTCTGGTTACATCTTTTCATGTAGTTTAAATTCAGGAGTGTGTTAATTCTCCAGCCTGATGTGTGATTCATGTGTTGCAGCATCGTTAAGCATCAGGAGAAGAAAGGAAAACACGCTGGCAGCGATCGCTCTGAATTTTAAATCAGCCGCTTTATCCTTGACGATTAAAAACAGAAATCTTAGAGTCAATTCCCCTGAAGTCCTGCTGTTCTTTTTAAGCCCTTTGTTGTTGTAATTATCATTCTTTTGTACGAGAAGCAAGGTCTAACGCTGCTTCTTCAGGAGGATTCACACCCATACGAGCGAGCGAAGAAACTGCGCTGGTGGTCGGATCTATACGCAGCGTTTAGAGGTGAAGAGGAAGCAGGAAATCAATCAGAGCAGAGACTCGGATCAGGTGAAGTGAGATCTTTGTTGGGGTGAAGAGAGGAGCAGGTATGATGAGTAAAAAGAGGGGAAACAGGTAAATGAAGGAGTGAAAGAAATGAAGAGGAAGCAGGAAGGAGGAAGGTGAGATGTACACTGACCTGTGAGAGATCTGGGATGTCACCCTGATCTATTCCAACTTGCTGTCGTCAAAAACAAACCAAAGAAATAAAAAAAATAAATAAAAGGAGAAAAAGTGGGAAGGTAGAAAAAAAAAAGATGAGAAACAGAAAACAAAACAAGGGAATTATTTCTCCATGCAGTGGCACAAAAACGACAACAGAAATAAACAAGGAAAAGTTTCTGACAACCGGATTGGCTCATGAAGCCACCAATCCTGACAGTGAGTGGTGATTGGACAGTGATAAATATGTCTGACCAATGAGAGAGCAGGAATGAGCGAGGAGTGATGAACAGTGAAAACATGAAAACATTTAAAAAAACGGGACGACTGCGCCCGTTTAGGTCCAGAAACTCAGACAAATCAGGACGCTCAGGACACAGGACGAAAACAGGAAGTCCTGAAAACTTCAAAATAAAAGCATTTTAAACTCTTTGTTTTAATGATTGAAGATTAAAGCAGGTTTTTATCCTACAGCTTCTTCTTATGGTTTAAAAAAAAAAAAAAAAAGTAGGAAGAAAAAGGAGGATGATGTGTGGTGCCGTGCGAGGAGAAACCTCCCGAGTATCCATCTTTGTCAGGAGGAGCGCGAGGAGAGCGGGAGGAGAAAGGATGAGGCGGAGGAGTGTGGGGAGCGGAGGGAGACGGGCTTAACGGAGCGCCTAACCACATCCTCCATCTTCAGGGTTATTTTGGGTGTGTATGTTCTCTATATGTGTGTGTGTGTAGAGTAAATATGGGGCAGGAGAGAGAAACTGATTTTTAGGTGGAGAATTCGATCATATGGAGTTTTTTCACTATTCAGACCTTTAAAAAACTCCATATGACTTGTTTTTGAGGATTTCAAGTCACATTAACAGATTTTTTCAACATTCATTAAGTATCTGGGAATTTCATTCATTTGTACTAAAAAAAAAAAAAAGTTTCATTATCGAGGAATCACTAAGTTACTGTGTGTGAATTTGTGTGTTTCAATGTACGGTGGATCAAAAACAGACGAGAAATTATCGCAATAGGAGACAAAAAAAATGTAAAAACCCTTCCTTAACGAAGAGAAAAAACAAAAAAGAAATGTCCTGCAATAGTTTTCCTGTAGTTTAAGGCCCAATATTCACGTGTGTGTGTGTGTGTGTGTGTGTGGATACCTCGGCTACTTTGAGGAACTCTGACAACTTCGTCATCCTGTAAAGAAATTTCTTATAGATGTCCAGAGCGTCTTTGCACTGATTCTTCTTCATGTCGAAGTATTTCTCTGTGGAAAGAGAGAGAGAGAGAGAGAGAGAGAGAAAATGGTTTTTAAAAAAAAAGAAAAGAGGGAAAGAGGGAAAGAGGGATGGACTGATGAGTGTGTGATTGAGTGGAGACAAACAGAAGCACTTTGCAGCTTCATGACGGCCTGTCAGAAAAAACCTTTCTGCTGCTGTGACGACAGGCTGTGAGCACATATGCTTTACTGTGTGTGTGTGTGTGTGTGTGTGAGTGTGTGTGCATGAACAAACTGTAGCTTTGGACCTGAATTTTTTTCACAATGCGTTCAAACACAGATCATATTTTAACATTTTTCAGTTTCTGGGTCCCACCTCAAAATCTACATTGTCAAACTACTACTACTATACTGAGTTTCAGAGCTTATAACTGAAGAAACATACGGTCAAAATTCATCAGTGACGCCTCATTTTAAAGATTAAAGTCTCTAGTTTCAGAAAATGTCATGTTTTATTATGTGGGTAAAGTCGATGTCAGGATAAATTCACTAATCTTTGAAAACCAATCAGGCCACAATTCTTCATGCCAGACATGAGAAATTTACAACATCACTTCTACACCTTCTCATCTACATATGGGAGTAGAGAGTAGGAGTTAGAGAGTTTTTAGTCTCAGGTGTCAAACACCAGCAGATGCGTCCTCATTTTCAACACACTAGTCTGACAACTTTGCACAAACAAACCCAGCTTCATCAGTGCTCAGTGTCCTCTTTTTAGTCAACTTTACTCTTTTTGTGGAAAGGTTCAACAAAAATCATGAAATTGTAGTTCACATACTATTCATACGCACAGCAATAAATAGGTCTCACCAATTATCTAAATGGCTACAACCAGTTTCCAGTGAAAGGTAAGGTGATTGGTGACTGTAGGAGTGAGTGACAGGCCTGTTAGCCATTAAACAAGCCTGTAATAGAGCTGTTATGCTAGACCACTGTGTGCTTTAGCCAGTCAAGCAGGGAGCACTTGTTGTCTATCACAAGCTATCCTGGGATGAAAACTCAATAGGGTCACTTTTGATATGTTTGAACTCTGGATTCCTCTGGTGGAAAGGAGAGTGAATATTCAGGGTACGGGCGTCAGGATGTGACGTCATGACCCCAAACAGGTAGGACGTCCACGTTGTTGTGAGTGATTCTTTCACTAATTACGTTTTGTGGATCACGACAACTGTACAGCAAAGTTAGTGACTGAAATGTGAAGAATCTAAACTTTCTAACACGGTTTAGTTTCTGATGTTTGTTTGTGTGTGTGTTTTTACCCAAAAGGTTGATGACCCCTTCATTGTAAGCAGCAAACAGCCTGATGGAGTCTTTGAAGAGCAGCATGAAGGCCGAGTTGATGACTCCGTTG
The DNA here is from genome assembly GCA_008086565.1 of Thalassoma bifasciatum. Lineage (NCBI taxonomy): Eukaryota > Metazoa > Chordata > Actinopteri > Labriformes > Labridae > Thalassoma > Thalassoma bifasciatum. The sequence goes on along the minus strand of RPOG01003067.1, from coordinate 463 downwards.
GTCAGCTCGTTAGGGTTGGCCTGACGAGACGAGAGGTAGAGCGAGGAAAGAAAAAAGAGAGAGAGAGAGAGAGAGAGAGAGAGAGAATGAAAGAGGAGACATTTCTATCTCTGCTCTCTGAAGCTTTCATCAAAATAAAAAACATCTCTTTCAGATTCCCACAAACATTTTTTTTCTCTTTCCGACAAATTGAAGCGTCTCTCTGCTCGCACGAAATCACTTTTAGTTTGGGTTAGGTGGAACACACACAAACACACACACACGCACACACACACACACACACACACACACACACACACACACACACACACACACACACGAGCTGAATCTCAAGCAGCACACAAATATGCATTCCAATGAAAAACTTCACCGTCCATTTTTATCGCTCTTTGAAGCTCGCTGGCACAAACCACAATTCACCCACTGATCTGCAAATCCCCACCCAATTCCTTTTCCCTTTACA
>RPOG01003066.1:0-73249 GCA_008086565.1 Thalassoma bifasciatum | reverse complement strand
ATATGCTTCTGTGTCAAAGCCGTATACATTTCCCTTCACAAGTAAACGAACCATGGACCCTAATGAAAAAGCTCTGTGCAGGCTTAGATTGTAATTTAATGAGTAGGTGTTGAAATAATCACATTAATGTATTATAATTAGTACGTAAGCGAGGCTGTTCAGTGTCACTCAGTGCTCCAGCTGCTTTTTTTTTTTTTTTAAACTCCCAGTTGCTCAGGTAACCCTAACAACGAGCATGATTAATGAAAAAGGAACACCTCATTTAGTCGCTTTGGCAGGAAGCAGGCAACAAGTGTGAGCATGTGTGTGTGTGTGTGTATGTGTGATGTCTTCTATATTGTTTTGTCTCCCCTGTTGTTTCGTCTTCCTCTCCCACAGCACCTGAAGTAAACACAGAAGCCTGATGTGATACACTTTTGCTTGTGTGGATGTGAATATGATGTTTACATTACACACACATATGGATTGCATGAATTGTATGAGTTGCATTATGCTCTGTACAGGTATTCACACACATCTTTGCGACAAATTCAGTCTCAGAGAAAACAAGATGCGGCAACAGTCTAGACAACACAGATGCACCCAATAAGAATGAGACTTTTGTGGAGCCATAGGCCAATTGCATGCTTGTATGGAAGCTGTGGGAAAGCATCTCACACACACACACACACACACACAAATACAAGACTTCAGGGCCTGTACTCGATCATCTGTATAATTAAGGTGCTTTTCTCCTGAATATTTTAGTTGAGGCTCTGCAACAGCGCAGCAACAGACCTGACTGTCTTCCTAATGCTGCTCTGAGGGGGAAGCCATTAGAAAGTGAACAGGCCTACGCACCGAGACACATGAATACAGCTTATTTAAATATATTTATACAGTACAGGCCAGAAGTTTGGATGCACTTTCTCTTTCAATGAGTTTTCTTTATTTTCATGACTATTTACATTGTAGATTCTCACTGAAGGCATCAAAACTATGAATGAACACATGTGGAGTTATGTACTTAACAAAAAAAGGTGAAATAACTGAAAACATGTTTTATATTCTAGTTTCTTCACAATATTCACCCTTTACTCTGATTACTGCTTTACACACTTTTGGCATTCTTCAAGAGGTCGTCACCTGAAATGGTTTTCTCTTCACAGCTGAGCCTTATCAGGGTTAATTAGTGGAATTTCTGGCTTTATCAATGGAGTTGGGACCATCAGTTGTGTTGAGCAGAAGTCAGGTTGATACACAGCCCGCAGCCCTATTGGACAACTGTTAAAACTCATATTATGGCAGGAACCAATCAGCTAACTAAAGACAAACGAGTGACCATCATTACTTTGTTGTTACTATGTTGTTGTTGTTGTTGTTGTTTAGTATGTTATTTTATATAGGAGTGTTGCTGCAATATTGAGGAAAATCTGAGTCATTGTATAGCGTGAAAATTTTCCTGACTTTTTTCCACATGAAAACCGTAGACTTTTTTAATATATTGGCATATAATCTCCATAACGTTGCTCATTTCTTTCTCAGAGTTTTGAAGTCATCAGTGACTTTTTGTCCACATTGTATACAGTTAAAATAAAAATAAAATCTTCGAGTGGAACAATGTTTGTCAAAAAAGAAGATGCTGGTTTCAGATTCTGTCAAAGTTAAGTTGAAATAATACATCTGTTACCAAGGTTTATTTCAATCAAATACAGTGAGACAAGATGACCATATTATTAATTCAAAATATCTCTGTATGAGTTTAAATGAAGCAAAGACGCAGGCTTTTTACCCGTTTACAGACAACTATATGCCTGTCAGTCAAGTCAGTCAGTGTCGGCCCTTCCAATAGGCAGTATAAGCAAATGCCAAAGGTGCCGAGGTGCCTTCCAGGGGGCGCCAGAAAATGGAGAAAAACCAAATCAAAACCAATTATTACCGTTAACTCTTCAGTTAAAAATGGAACAGCTCATATTGATTAAAACCTAAAACAATGCCATCCCCCACCCTCTCCCTTCCTCTCTCCCTCCTCTTCCTCCTCCAGCTGATCGGGACCTGCTCGCTCTCGTGAGGGGAGGGGCAAATTTACTGACCCGAGGCCAAGAGAGCTGTAAAAATGTCAAAATGACCAAAACTGTCTGGAACATGGGGAAGAAAAAAAAGAAGAGTAGGAAAAGCAGGAGAAAGAAAGAGGTGAATGAAAGGAAACATCATTATTGAGCTCAGTGTACTGTTAAGCTGATAACTTGTGTCTTAGCGATTAGCATCAACAGGATATGTTAATAAGTAAAGAACTAGTTTTATATTAAGGAGCCAAGACGAATGTTTTTGAGCCACTGCTAGCCAGGTGCATGGGGGNGGGGGGGCTAAAATTGGTAACACTTAACACATATTCATTAATTTGAAGTCAATAAGCAATAATTAAGAGTTAATATATGGAAAAGTCTGAATTCATGATGAAATAGATGAAGAATAAGGGGTTAATTCCTGCTTAATAAAGACTAATTAGGGGCTAGTAAGCTACTGATATGCATGTTAATAAGCACCTAGTTACCTTACATAACGCTACGCTTACATAAAAGCGTTAACCTAAAATCTTGCCTAGGGTGCCGTCTAGAGTAGAGCTTGTATGAGTAAAACTAATAGACCCATTTGGGGTTAAAGTCATCAAAAAAATGCACACACTTTTTTTTCACACTTGTAATTTTTTCACTGCACAGAGGCCATGGCGATCTGCAGCAATGTGACTGACATTTTTTTTTTTTTTTTAACAGCACGTGTGAACGCGTAAAGGAGAAAAACATGCAGAGGCTGTGGCTGTGTCTTCCTCTTCAAATTTTTATGTAAATTAACCCCGGCGTTTACTTGGAATGGGCAGGTATCTGTCAAAATGTACTGTTACAAACATGGATCAGCTAGCCAAAGGGAACCCAGTTGTTGTTTGGTGTTTTACGGTATATTAAAATCTTGACTTTATTTTCTCAAAATGTTGCCTTTTTCCATTATTATTTTTCTTTTTTTACTTATATATTTTTCTTTTTTCATAGAACTTTGACTTTTTATCTCAGTTTGAGTCATTTTGACTCAATATGGGCCTTTTTTTTTTTTTTTTTTAATTCAAAGAAGCCAAGTGTTCCTTTTTTTTTTCTTATTTAACTGGTGGAAATGCTCTTCCATACTTTTTAGCTTTATGAACATAATGTGTTTTTTTATTTTTATTATTTATTTCAATTTTTTTACATATTAAAATGCCAAATATGTAAGTGTGTCACTGTCGTCAAAGTCCAGTCTGGCATACAGTGTCCTCAGATCTGCATGTGTGTGAATCTAATCCTATAGCAGATGGAGGAGGAACCGTATCCAAGGCGGCACTGGCAGGGTGAGCGGTAGAGGGAGTCATATGGGGGTGAAGACACCGTCCTTCAAAGATTGATGAGAGCCGCCTCTGTGACCGACGTCTTCTTACATTAGGACTGAACCCGTTCCCAGAAAACACGACACTTCCATTCATTGTAGCTAATTATCCCAGAGCAGTACTTGGCTATAAATGCTATGTTGCAACACTGTGAAATGAGTTTATTATTACAGGGAATTAGTAACAAAGTATGCAGCTTCCAATCAAGTGCTGCTCATTGCAAAACGATTAATTTCTCACATTCCAACAATAACCGATGCAAATGAAAGGAAAACAGATTTGTATTCTTGAAAATAATAGCAAACGAGTCATTACACAATCTCTTTTTTTTTGCTTTGTGGTGCATTATGGGTGAGCAAGACAGAGACAGAGAGAGAGAGTTTTTCTTTTTGCCTGCTTGCATTTCTGTGTGTCCTTGTGACAAAACCTCACTGCCATCAAGGAGACCAAATGTTATTTCCTGGATCTCTAATTACCAGCTTTTTGGGTTCAGCCTTGTTTAGTTATCCTCCAGTAAATAAAACATCATGTCAGACTGTTTGTTTCAGGGCAGTTTGCAGTTTGAGGCCATGCTGCTTAAATGAGTTCCCAGGTTCCCAAATGGTTCACATGTAAGTTTTTTTAGAGAAATAATCAAACAACGTTCACATTCATGAAGTCAAAGTGCTCTCTCTGGGTCACACATACTGTCCCGTACATATACGTGCAGTCGTGTACTTATAACAAGCTCATGAAGGCTTTGCTATACTCTGGTCAATCTTTCCCAGAAAAAAATCCTCAGGAATGTGGAAAGTTACGTGTCTAACATTTTACTGCTTAATCAGTTTGGACTGGTCGGTCTGCCTGAGCAACAATATCCACCCAGAAAAGACAAAGAAATAAGCACAATCAACAGAAATTCCAACTCCCTTCCCCAGGAAATGAAGTGTCTTTTACCCTCCTGACTGCCGAGGTTTGCTGTGTAATTGCAGCACAGGAACACAAAGTAACAACAGATAGAACACGAACACGGATAAAACATTCAGTGTCAGATTGTAGCAGGTAAATATCCCTCTAGAAGGAAAAAAAAAAAAATCCATTTTGTGACTTTTCTTTGTTCCTATCAGTCAGAGCGGACGTTGAATAGCAACTATATCACTTACCAAGTTCGGATACTTGAGTCCAATTTTGAGGTACTTGTTTTAACTACTTCCTCAAGAGTGAATTCTTCTGTTTCTGAATGTCCAGACCACTGTGCTTCACTCAACTATTTAGGTTTTGTGTATTCATTTCAGAGGGGTAAATGTTAAAGTTCACATCCATGTTTTTACTTAAACCTATTTTTATTTCCTTGAGTCTTTCTTTCTTTAATTGTTCTGTCCATTTTCCTTTATTTTTCCATTTTCTATTTTCACTACTTTTTCCCCCTTTTTATTATGTTTGCTTTCTTCCTTTCTGACACTATTTTCCCTTCTCTTTACATTCTGTCCTTTGATTTTATTTTTCTATTATCCTCCTTTTCTGCCCATTCCTTTGCTCCTAGCTGCCATTTCCATTTATTTTAAACTTTCTAATCAAAAATCCCCCCCAAAAAGATCTGTACATATATTCACTTTCCTAAAAAACAGAACTCTATTCTTTACTCTCTATTATCATACTCAACATTGGCGCTAATACTTGAATTCCTTTATAAATGTTTAGTTTTTTTATGTTTGTTTGTTTACATGTTGCATTCGTGCGAAACCAAACTCACACATGCTGGAAAATGCAGTTTTGCACATTTGTTAGTCTAGCATATTGTTCGATGACAATATGACAAAAGATAAGTCGTTGTAACACTTAATTATATGTTGGTATCGCCTTAACTTCGGCTTAAAAATGTATTTCAACTTGAAATTCTATGGCCAAAATAATCCAGTCATGCATTAAAAATCGCCTTAGCCCCTCCCAGCTGTTTAGTAAAGCTACAGCTTTCAAGTTTGTGACAGTTATGCCATTAGTGAGGAGGGGACACAGTGGACATGAGACTCTGCTGTACATTAAAAACATTGTGCAGTGCATCAGGCTGGCTGAACTTCATGATTTACAAAACTGAAGAGTTATTCCAGATGAAATGGATTAGTTGTTTCAAACAACTACCTAAAGAAATGAAGTAAACTAGCAAATATCATTTGAATAAATGGAAACAAAAGGTTTCCAACTGAAAAGTTTAATTGGGTTAAAATGGATTACTTATTTCAGTTAAATAGCTATGCTTCTACTTACTCCTTTTTCGAAAAAGTCATTTCTTTCATAATTTCACTTTACTTTGTATTGAAATATTGCTTAGCTTCCTAAAAATGTTCATTTATATATCATATTAAAAAAGCTGCTAGTAATTATTAGAAAGCCCTGTACGATTTACATTTTCGAAAGCAAAACACTGAAATTAAATGAAATGTCTCAGATAACCGAAAAAAGAAATAGATAAATAAATAAATAAATAAAGAAGACGTGTCTGGGCAAAAGCGGAAGTATGGTCACCCTAAGTTAACAAACAATTGTAATCAACTAAATTAAGATGAAAGTTGGCACAAAGAATCTTATTAAAACAGATAATTTGCGTTGGTGTTGGATCAATATAATTTACATTTTGACATAAAAAATGTTTTAAGGCAGACCTTTATATCATTTTTTTTTAAGCTGGAACAAAAAGTTATATATAACAGTGTAAGAAAATAGCTGTTGATGCTTAGTGTGTCTCTCCAAGTTGCTGTTTCTCTCTGGCAGTTACAATGTTGACTACTTTTACTGCTGATTTCAACCAGTGTTCTACAGAGGGAGAGAAAGTCTGTAAAGAAATACAAAATATCACTTCAGCAGTGCAGGAACATTTTGTTGTATGTTTCAGAAGCTCCCACATCCTTTTCTGTAGAAAACCATGAATTACTGGGTCAGTCCTTTTTTAAACAATGGATTAAAAATTGATCCTTCTCCAAATTCTGTAAGAATTAGGTTTCCTTCTTTTTCTCTTCTGTAATGTTTTCTACTCTCTTCCCTCCCTGCCTCTTCCCTCTACACTTCAGCAGCCTGGTGGGATATTACTGTGACTGGATGTGGACAGGGAGATTGGTTTCTAGGTGGAAGAAGGCCGAGTCCTGGCTCACGTCTCGTGTTCTGCTAAAGCAGGTCAGCCAGTTCTATCAGAGCCATCACTCCTGAGTCAGAGGGAGAATTTACCAAATGAAGCATGACCTTATTTATCACGGGTGTAAATACGGGAAATAAAAGCGAAGTGCGGAGGAAAAAGAGGCTGTCACAAGTTTGTGTGAAAAATGACTTTTGGATCCCGATATGATTGTTCCATTTGTTCTGCTGCCTCATTCTGAATCATGAATCTTTCACTTTGCAACAGTTTGAGACATGCAGGAATCAAAATCTACAAAAGAATAAAAGTACAAAGGGAAACAGAGTGTTGGTGCTGGCACTAGTAGGAGAGTGTCCCTGGTATGATGTTTGGTGTGGGGGTATAGTGTTACATGCCAGCAGCCCGCTGGCTTCTCCTCCTCCTCCTGTACGCTGTGAGTATCGAGGAATGTGCCGCCTGAAAAACCACAGGGAGGACGGGGGTACTGACAGCAGGCAGTGAGCAGAGTAAGGACAGCCGGCCTGTCCGTTTGATTGTTTGTTTGTTTGTATGTTACTGTGTAGGAAGGCCGGGGTCGCTCTGAGCTTCAAAGCTGCCTGGAAACATCTGTTCTGTGAGTTTGGAGCGACGTACAGCCATGTTAGGACACATCAAGAGTTGCAATTGCAGCTCTAAATCAATATTTCCCTCCTTCTCATACCGGATTGTTCCACTGGAAAGAGTTCAAGAACGGACAGGCCGCTCGTTGAGAAGAGGAAAAAAGCTGGAGTGGATTGACGGGAGGGACCGGTCACATTTTTCCAATTCACCACAATCAGAAACAGATTTCCAGCAATTAGACTGAGCCGACATATAGGTTTATTGACTGAAAACAAAGTGGGAGCACCTTTCAAACAAGCAGAACAATTACTACACGGTAAAATGTGATTTTGCACATTTGTTTTTCTAGCATATTATCATACGTTGATATGACAAAAGATTACTGAAGTTGTAGTGATGAGACCTAATTATAAGTTTACATCATTAAAATTACAAAATATATGTCAGCCTGAAGTTCTATCGCCAAATTAATCAGAAATGCAGGTGGACTTGACAATCACCTTAGCCCCTCCCTGCTGTTTAATAAAGCTATAACTTCCAAGTTATACCCAGAATGCCTTTGTGAATTGTGACCTACCAGTTACACTATGAGTGCACGCAGAAGCTAGTTTAGAAGGTACAGAGTTTTATGGCTTAATACCAGCTAGCTGTAATAATGAACAAATAGGTTTATTCTCTGAGTATATTGGATAAATGTGAAAACAAAAGGGTTTACATAACTGAAATGTTAAACAGAGATGAAACGGGTGAAATATTTTGAACGACTACTTGAAGAAGTTAATCCTCCTGTTATGTTCCCGGTAATATTGACCTGGATTGAATAAAGAATATAGAGGAAAAAAAGTTAAAAGTACTTTTTTCATAATGAAACTTTCTCTGCTTATTAAGTGAGCAATGCTTGTTACATTTTTTTATTTGTTATGGGAGGGTTAAGTTGGTTAACTAACAAGAAAAAAAAAAACACACACAATACAACTTTTTAAATCAAAATAACTTGAGTGATAACTTTTTTTAACCTAAGATAAAATTTTGAGGCAGCCCTTTACATCAGATTTTTATGCTGAAACAACAAGTTACATTTAGTAGCGAGCTCATAATGTATCAGTGATGTGTTTCTTTATGTTACAATACCATCCAAGTCACTGAAATTAACCCTGTAAAGCCCGCCCTATCAAAAAATAGTCAGAAAATTCTCTCTATATATTTTTTTTTAACTGAGATGCTTATTAACTCTTTAAACAAAATCCACAAAGAATATTGCTTTATCATTTCATTCATGATGTATTTATTGTATCATATTTGTCACACTGGGCAGTTTTGCATACTATTTTGTTAAATTTTTCTGTAGTAGATATGCATTTCTTTCATGAAAACACTTTTTTTTAAGTAACTATTTTTATATTATTCTTGCTGCAACTTCTTGAAAATCAAGCAATGATTTTCCTGAAAATATGTGAGTGGATGATTCATGAGAGCAGACACACTGAAAAGGGCCAAAATATAACTTCAGCCAACTGTAGTGATATGACAATCCTCAAGGTGGTAGAATATGTTTTTAAAAATATGTTTAACAGGTTATTAAAGAAACTATTTATCATTTCTATTAGATAGAGGTCTTTGAACTTATGTATTAAATATGATACGTTTGGCTACAAAGGGTTAAATGATCAAGAACACTTATCTTAGTCTTTTTTTTCTTACTGCTTTCGAGCAATTAATTTATTAATTTATCACAGTTTAATGCTAAAGTATTAAAGGTGTTTCATGCTGCACCGGTAATTCTTAATTTATGACATTTTAAAGACATTTTCAGAGGTTTTTTGATCATTATATAAAAAAGATTTACTTCTTTTTAGTGTCTAAAAGTCAATGCAGCTGTTCCCTGTTGAACTCCATCCTCATTCCTGTAAACTACGAGCCCAGAACGACCAGCCTCAGAATTGATGGTTAGCCGTGGGACCTCTCAAATTAATCTCTCTCAGTGTGTAATAAGTGAATTAGTGGGATGTAGAAGATGATGTATGAAGAAGGCTGGCACATCTAAAACCTGCTGTAAATCCACATGCCACAGCCACTTAATAATGTGGCCAGAGACCTGCTGGCATCATTCTTCCCCCGTTACCACCGACGACCTGCGACTCATAAATCTGTCAGGGTTAGATGCAGCTCCGAGTTTGCTGTTAAGTCATTTGTTCTAAAATATCTACATTAAACACACTGCAACAAAACCCCCAATGAGTTTAAAATGGGCTTTGGAGCTCTCTACCTGCTACATGATACACATAGAAAGACAAATAATAGAACATATAATTGATTTTTTTTCCTGAGCAGCAGCAGTGTGTGAACGCTCCACACATGAGGCAATTTTTCAAAATAACGTCACATTTCCACAAATTAGGACTACTGTACTCTGCTATGAGTGCTCTTTTATTTGTAAGAGAAAAAAGTTTATGAAGTTCTTCAGTGGATCAATACATTAGTATGAGTATAATTGGCAACTGCTGTGTCATTTTACACCAACCCTAATTTTTCAGTTTTGGGGTAATTCCAACCTTGCAAGTATGAGCTACAAATTACTTTCTTGCCATGCATTCAATTTTTCATTTCTTATTATCATCCTTATTATTCTTATTATAATTACTTTCATCTTATTTCTTACACTTGGACTTCTAGCTGTTGTTGTATTGCCTCAAATTACATGGAGGAAAGTTTTTTTTTTTTAATCTATTATTATTGTTATAAACAGTTAAAAATGGAGGCACAGTTGCTTGCTCATGTATACTGTCTCCCCTGACTTTCCCTGTTCGTCAGATGCCTTCCCAGCCTCCAACCCCCCACCCACAACAGCTGGTGTCTCAGTAAAGCCCTGACGCTACACTGCCACCCAGCCTTTCACCGCAAACTCTGTGTTAGGGGCCCCTAATGGCCCTCACAAGGAAAAAACAAAACAAAACAAAACAATACACACAGTGCATGAATACAGGGGCGTATAATGTGTTCCTCCTAATGAGTAAAACGTTACGCAGCTATTGTAACATAAACAGAGACAATGGATACTCGAGGATGTTTTCTTAAAAACCAGACATCAGTGTGAAGGTCATATACAGGAGGAGGGGAGACCAGGGATGGTTGTAACAAAGGGTTACATACAGTTACAGTTAGTTATAACACTCTCAGTTTGACCAATCAGAAACAAGCTGTGCAGATGTCATCAAGCTCAGTGGTGAGGCCTCATGTCTCTGAGTCGAAAACTCTGTTCAAGAGCAATTTTTTTTTTTTTTTCAAAAAAAATTCATCACAAATATTTTTTTGTCATCCATCCAGTTGAAGACACATTTTATTCCACTTTTATATACCAAAGTAGTAATTTCTCCAGTTTAATTTGATATGTTAATTTAGTGCTAGCTTTGAAGCTAAATGCTAAAAACAGTTAGCTTTTTAGTAGCTGCGTGGCATGGGGAGGGTTGTAACCGTTTACAACAACTGCCTCATGAAACATATGGCTTATTTAACAGTTAAAGTACTTAGTTTTGAGCAATGTGGTGCAAAGCTGTACTGTTTTGTTGGATGTTACACGGATCCCCAAATGCTTTTTCATATTAACCTTTTTTAGGTGACAAAACACACATGAACACACACCAGTTTATGCTTCATTCTTCTTCATTCATTTATGTTTATTTATTTTACTTGTATTTAACATACTTTTTATTTATTTTATTACCACTCTTTTTGTAGTCTTACAAGTTGATGGTATCTTATTCATTGAAAAGGTAAATAGAAACAATATACCTCTTTGTATTTGGCATTAATTTACATAATCAGTGATGGTGTGATAGAAGTCCAAGCTCGTGTCATTTATAGCAGATTAATATCTGTACCACATGTGAAAATTTGAGATCTCAAGAACAAAGAACCACTGAGTTACACTCGCTAAAAAAAAGTGTTACTACCTTCCCTGGTCTCCCCTACTCCCCTATAGTATAACATAATGCTGTAATAGCTCTATTTATGTCCCCTTTCTCATCAAACACCCACTCATTGAATGATTTGTTTCCTGTAAGAGAACAAGCCTTACTTCCGAGTACAGTTTGTTCTAAGGGTTAAAGAACACACTCCTCTTTTTGTGGTGTGTCTGCTTTTTGAGTTTCAGGATCCTGATGGCTGTGAGTGAAGAAAATGAACATTTACAGAGGCAAAGTGAACATGTTCTTTAGACTGTCTTGCTAAAAAGTCCTCATTTGTGCTCCTAAATTACACTGTTTCAGTTATTATTGGAGCATATTTGGTTGGGTTTGAAGTTGATGAAGTGGAAGAAATGAAGTTGAGTTGTTTCATCTCTTTAATAAACAGAAATAAACATTCCTTGTCTCTTATAATACTATCTCTATAAGAGGAAACAAAGGCGCAGGCTGACGGCAGAATGATTGCGTTAGTGGGTCAACGCTGCTGTTTCTCTCACTGAACCATATGTGCCATTGATTTTCTTCTCTGCTTTGCATAATGGTACATGTATCGATGCTTTAGCTTCAGCTTTGCTTGTGAAATATTATTTGGAGCAGTGCACTTTTGCTGTTCAAATCAAAAAAGAACGCGTCAAAGGATCCGAAGTTGACCTGTGGTGAACTTGCGCGCTGTGTTTTGCTGTCTGTCTTGTCTGTCTGTCAGACTCTGTAGGACCCAGCGGAAAAATGCTCCAGCCGGAGGGAGCCGGAGCGAGAGAGGAGAGGAGAGAAAGCTGAGAGAAGAGGAGACGCTCTCAGATCAGTCAGTGGCTTCATGGAGTTATGTACCTCTGATCCGCCGCCATGGATTGCAATCCGCGATCACTTCTTCTTCTCATTTTACCTCTTTTATTCTCCTGCGTTATTCCTGCGTTTTCCATCATCTACCCCCCTAACGAAGGTAAGAGAACTCCTTCCTCTGCGGACATGTGCTGTTTGTGTGGATGTGCGCGCACGCATGGATGTGTCGGACACATCGCGGACTTGCTACTGTCCAAATTACAGCCATAACAATAACAAGATGATACAAAGCGCGTGGAGATTAGAGAAGAGGACCACGTGCGGCAGCTTCATTGCAGATGATACATTCTGTATCAACTTGAAAACATTAGAAAAAAAAGGGGGGCTGTCTGGTTTTGGATTGTGTCGCGCACGGAGATGTTAAGTTGTTTAAATAAGGATGAGATGGCGAGACAGCTACCTAAGAAGTGTTCATCGCAGAGTTAAAAAGATGTCCAGAAACTCCGCTGTCTGTGTGCTCATCAGAGGTCCATGTTGTTCTCTTTCAACAAAGAATCCATTCGGGGTAGACGCCCCACATAGAGAGACAGACACGCGGATTTAAAGGCAATAAATGGAAGATGAGCTTCAGTTCATGTAGTGCGCAAAAACGCGGATGAGTGTTTTTGTGTGTTTGACCTGGATCGATGAGAAACAGTTGACTTTTAAGCTGATGTGTCCATCCAACGAAGCCATAGCGACTATGTTTCAGATTAAATATTAAATGTGACTTTAATAGAACGGGTAAAAAAAATGAAGAAGGTGCTCACGACTTGGTCTAGAGCAGATTACTCTGACCTCTGCGCTTTAACGGAGCACAGGGTAATGTTTGGAAAACCCAGGACAGAGCAACCCACTTTCAGCTTCGAACACGTGGAGCTGCACTTGAAAAAAAAGAGATGAAGTAAAGAAAATGTTTTTTAATCTCGCGAACAGCTTCTTATTTGTCTTAATTTGAGTGTTTTGCGGTGGGGTGATAGAGAAAAAAATGAGAGGCACACGCGTCCTGGAGTTGCTCTGAGTTGTGTAAAGGTTAAACTGCCTGCAGAGGGAGGGGGGCAATACATTTGGGAGAGGATTTGGGTCACAGGGAAATAATCAGAGCCTCTGTTAACCCCTGTAAAAAAAATATCAAGAAATAAAATTGAATTAAACTACATTACATGGATAAGCTGTGCATTCTGGAGAGTTTCTGCTTTTGTGCCACGCGTAAAATACCCGACTGAAGGAGGGAGTATAACCTTGGTAAATATGAGATTATGACATGAGTCAGAGTGAACTTTTGACGAATGTCTTTGGCTGTTTTGGACGAACAAGATGAAAGGAAGAAAACAAAAAATAGAGAGAGAGAGACACCAAACAGGCTTCTGTCGTGTGTCTGAGCCGCTCACGTACAGGCTGCTGATCTGTGAGACTTCAAGAACCTCCTGCTGATGTTGTTGAAGGAGTTTGAAAAGTTTGGGTCTCCAAAAAAAAACAAGTCCTGAAAGTTCCCTGACAAGAATGAAATGAAATAAATAATTCAAACTGAACAACATACTCTGAGCTTGGGACACCAGTAGCTGAAAAGAACATAACGGACTTGAACGTTCTTTTTTTTTTCTTCTTTTTTAAAACCTTAATACTTGGATAGAACTTTTTCAAACACGGCCCTATAAAAAAGAAAAAAAAAATCGAAGCCTTGAATTAGATTAAGAACGAAAGTGTAAGAAGGGTGCAAATTATTTGTCCCATGTTGAAGTTTATGGTGCTGTTCTTTGTGCGCCTTTGTTTGGAACGCAGTCCAAGTCATTTGTTGTGATCTCGAGCACTGAAATTCATTTGGAGAACTTGGCATGAATGCGTCAGTGAAAAGAAAATTTAAAAAAAAATGGGGCAACTAGAGCTGCAAATCTCAAGTCCTAAACCCTAAATCCAAATACACTTTCTTCCATTCAATGCTTACTTCCATACATATATTTTAAACGTTTATTAATAGAAACATTATTTATATTATTGATATAGAAAGCTGACGCACATGTGAAAAAGCGACCTGCATAATAAATAAATTAATTAATAGTGAAATATTTTGAAGTCTCAGTTGTAGTTGTGGAAGTGTGAGTGAATGGGTGTGTGTATGTGTAAGGGAGAGATAGGGAGAGTATGTGTGAGAGATCCACTGACCATTTTTTTCTTCTTTTCAGCAAAGCGTAATTTTCTATAGGACTAACACCTCCGTTAACAGGCTGCAATTCACCAGAGAGTGTCAGTAACGAGCCGCCCTGTCCTTTTGTTATATGAAAATTCATACAGACAGCTCTTTATAGAAAGACTTGGGAATCAGGAGCGAGTAGTAACAGTGTTGGTGCAACTGTGTGTTGCTGTGTCTTGGTTTTTGAAATCGGTTCCAGACGCAAATTTTCTCCAGAACATGAAGTTTCCCAAGCTGTGAAGCAACAACGCAGATGAAAATAATGAGAAGTAGAAACAAAGTGATGGGCACAGGAGCCGCTTTGCTGTTCTTCAAACTTGGAGAAACACAGTTCTCCAAAACTAAACACGAGAGAGATTTTTACGCATATTATTTAAATTGTTTAAGAAGAGCCCTGTCTTTTTTTGAATAACTTTTGCATCGCTATTAAGGTGGTAAAAGTAAAAAGAAAGTTCAAGTGGCTCCTTTCTGACTGCAGCTGCTCTGAAGCGCGCAGATTATTACCAAAGCCAGTCAGAGCTGAAGTGGTCCGTCTGTAAACGTCCAAATCTGTGCTCATAGAAGCAGCAGGGTTCAATCCTCTCACTGTGTGACTTTGTGCCATGTTTTTCATCATGGAAATGATTGAACTTTCATTTCTGCTTTCTGGTAAAATGTGTAAAGTGACTCAAGTAAAAGGCTTGGAGACTTGGTGAGATTTACGCACGGGACGCACGTACTACAAAACGAATAAAACAATATTTTAAGAGGCAAAGCAAAAGTTTTACAATTAAGGGAGACTTCTGACACATTGTTTTCAATAGTCACTGATAACCTCTCCTCCTACACACACACATACACAGACATACACACACACTTGAAGTATAAAGGAAAGGAGAGTGTGAAAGTGTTGTTTCAATTCTTGGAATATTTTATCAAAACTGGACACTGTGTCTTTAATTTTTTCTACTTAATCGTGATTTAACTGAATGTTGTTGTTTGTTCAATTACAGAGAAGTTGCTTTGTCTGGCTTGTTTTACAGTCTGTTCTAGAACTTTTAGAGGACTTGATGAATTGGTAAAAAAAAGTCTGTAAGAGTATTGAATTCTGACTTGGATTCGTTTCCACGTGGAAAAAATCAACATCAAATTTAGTTCAGAGGAATTGTATCCACATTGAACCGAAAAAGTTACAAAAATTAAAATAAAAAGGCTGTCAGTGAATCTTTTTTTTTTTTTTTTAAATCTCCGTGCGTGGTTGCGTGCTGTGATATCGGCCCGCAGAGGGGCGTCGGGAGGCCTCGGGTATTTTTAACCGGCACTGTGGAGGCTTCAGCCCGACAAAGCCAGTGATGCAGTCCCGCTGAGACTGATGGGTGTTTTTTTTTTTTTTTTTTTTTTTGGAGCAATGGCACCTTTTCTGAGGTGCTGCTACAAATATGCTTACACATGCCCCTCTTTTCAACCCACAGTCTGTACACAAACCCGAGCTCTATATTTATGTATGAGACTTGGCCAAACACTGAGGTGAAGATGGTGATGGTGGGTGCATCCTTATTATAACAACACACCCTCAAAGCATTAGAATAAAAAAAGATGAAGAGTGTAAGTCTATGTGTATGTAGTGGGAGTGTGTGTTTACAGGTGGAGGAATAAGATTATACAATGTGTGTGCAGGAGTGCTGCATGGCTTTAGCTGAGTGTTAGAGTATATGTTTACAGAGTATAAGGCATCTTGTGTAAGACAGAAGAAAGAGTGAAAAGAGGATTGAAAGGAAGAAAGAAAAAGAAAGGAAGGAAGAAGGAAAGAAAGGGGAATGGGGGCAGAGGGGTTGGGCAGGCAGCAGCAACATCAGACAGAGCGACTCTGCACTTGAATAATTCATAATGGGAGGTGAACACTTCACCCTTTAACACAGACACAAGTCGCCTTGCTTTGCCTGCACTGCGGCCTGCCAAGCCTCACATGCTCAGAGCCAGGAAACAGAGGCAGTGCCCTCTAACACCGTGTGCTGATATCAAATGCTAGATATTACCAGCAAAAAAAGTACACGCGGCGTCTTTATCCTCTTCTTTTCTTCTCTAAAATCAAACAAACCAGCCAAGATGGGAGGGTCTACTCTCTGCTTATGTGGCCATTTGTTGATCCGAGACGAGCATTTCTGACTGACAGCTTCCCCTTCCACTCCTCCAACATTTTAATTATGTCTGAGGATTGAATTTCCTCATGCATCTGCTGGGAAACGGATTCCTTCATCAGATTTTACTGGAATAGCTGAATCAAAGTTGGAGCGAGACAGTCACGATGGCGTTAAACTGTGAGAATATAGACATCAAAATGGGCACCCTGTAGATCTTCGCTCCAGCATTTCATGTTAATATTTCAACATGAGCTATGCCAAGCGATACTAGGTCAGTACGAGGAGAAAAAAAAAGGAGATCTAATGCTTCGTGACGAGCGGTCTCAGATTGTATTTGCGGTGCAGAAAATAGTGTTTACCTCGTAGAGAGAAATCAATTTATACCCATCAGTTTATCCTGAAAACTTGCAGTTGTCTGTTTGCCTGTGGCGGGATGACTCCCATTTCGTCAGGGTGTGTTTCAGGAAGTGGGTGTTGATAGGGGTCTACATACGTGTCAAACATTGATTCACCTGTTTCTACCTCGGTGATGTTTTGCTCCCTCCCAGACAGGCTGGCTCAGTTTGCTATTAATACTCCGAGTTCCCGTTTAGAAGGCACTCCCTGTTGGGGCAGGGGCTATATGCTTGGCTGACGCTAGCTTTTGCTAACTGAGTGTGTATGCGTGCGTTTGTGTGTATGCGTGTGGAAGAGAAGGAGAGTAAGAAACACTGTCAGATCAAGTTTGTGTACGCTCTTATTCTGTGCCTGCCTGCTCCAGTACGCATGTGTGGGAATGTGTTTTGGTTTGCATCTCAAAGAGAGGATGCAAAAGCTGCAGTATATGATGTGCATGTGTGTTTATCAAAGCATTTATTCTGGAGGTGCATGTTGCTTCATCTCTTTGGGAACATTTTAGTACAACTGCAAGTGTTTACTTCTCTGGTTTCTTCAATGAGGCGCATATTTTCCTGTGATTTGTTTATTCAATAACTGCACCATGATTGTGTCTATGCACGAGTGTGTGTATTTGTGTGTGTGTGTGTGTGTGGGTGCTGATTTCCAAAGCCAAGTGCAGCTGGAGGGGGCTTTTTCCTCCCGCGATACGAGAGCCGTCTAATTTTCTGCTCTCAAATTCCCCTCGCTCGGCTCAATTTGAGTGGTGGGCTCGGCTCGTTGAGAAATGTAAATTGGAAGCAATGGCCCTGGATGCTGAGCTGCTATTATCTGACATGAACAGATAGCTTCATTAGACTCTAATAGGAATGTGTCGACTGCCACTCATCTGGCTGAGTGGCTTAGCACGGCTACGGCTCAGGTGAGCCCGCATTCAGGGGCTTTTAGGGGCTGGAATTTGATAATTAGTCTCCCTGTGTGTCTGTTTTTCCTTTTCCCCCTGCTTCCTTTTCAAGACCTGTTTTCTGCCTGATGGTTATCAAACTGCGCCTGGGGAAAATTATGATTTCGATCTCAAATTTTCTTCCAGTGTGAAACAACAATTAGTTCACAGCAGCAAAGCCCTCTTTCACAAGGGTGACCTCGAAAACAAAACCCCCCCAAAAGAGGACCACCCCTCTCCCCCGCAACCCCCGGCCTCTTGGAGATCCTGGAACAATACCCAGAGATATTCAAAGAAGCATTTTAGCTTCAAAACTATACATTTATGTCAAACACTCTTTTTCTTTTTGTAGTGAAAATTTACTATGATGAAAATGTAAACAATGTATAGAAGCCCATTCCAGCCATTTAAAATATCAAAAAAGAAAAAAAAGTCTTCTTGAGGTTCCTTTTTTTACATATTAAGAAACAATTTTGAATAAAATCTGAACTTTTTTTCAATAATTTTGACTATAAATCCTCAAATATCTACTTTTTATCTCAAATCTTTGACCTTTTATAAAACTTTCACTTTTGAGCTCAACATTTTGACTTCTTTCTCATAATTTTGAAGTTTTGTCTTAAAAATTGGACTATTTATCTTTTTTTATCTCAAAATTTCAACTTTATATCTTAATATTTTACTTTTTGTCTGGAACTTTGACTTTTATGCTCAAAATGTGTAACTTTTACCTGTAACTTTGACTATCTCAAATATCCACGTTTTATCACTGAACTTTCACTTTTGAGCTCAACATTTTGAATTGAAGAATTTCGACTATTAATCCTTAATTACTGACTTTTTATCTCAGATGTTTGAACTTTTATCACATAACTTTCACTATTGAGCTCTACATTTTGACTTCTTTCTCATAATTTTGAATTTGTGTCTTTACATTTTGACTTTCCATCTCATAATTTGACTATTTATCTCACAACTTTGTCCTTATATCTTAACTTTTCAACTTTCTAGCTTTGACTTTTGTGCTCAAAATGTGTAACTTTTCTCGCAATTTTGACTATTTATCTCAAATATCCACATTTTGAATTGAAGAATTTTGAATTTTTGTCTTAAATTTGTAACTTTTCATCTCAAATCTCAAATTTGACTTTTATCTAATAACTTTTTCTTTATAATTCAAAATTCAGCTTTCCGTCTCAAAAATTTTAACTTTTCATCTGGAACTTTGATTTTTATGCTCAATTTTTTTTACTTTTTACCCCATAATTTCACTATTTATCCGAAATATCAACTTTTCATCTTAAAGCTTTGACTTTTTATAACAGAACTTTCACTTTTAGGCTCAGAATTTTAACTTCTGATTCTTTTGAATTTTTGCCTTGAAATTTTGACTTTTTTCTCAAAACTTCTTTTTAATCTCAAAATTTAACTTCCTTTCTCAATATTTACTTCATCTCGAACTTCAACTCTGAAGCTCAAAATTTTGTCATTTTTATCTCAAACTTTTTGCTTGTTTGCCTCAAATTTTTTGCTTTTTATCTCAGAAATTTGACTTTAACCCCTCTAAATTTTGTCTTTTGTCTTACAATAACGACTGTTTATCCCAATATTTATACTTTTTAACTAAAATTTTCAACTTCTTATCTCAGAATTGGACTTTATGGGGGTCGAAAAAAAATCCTCAACATCGGTAACAACCATGACAAAAGGGGGAATACTACCATACATTATTAGTATGTCTGTAAAAGTTCATTTCCACCTCAGTATTTTCTTCTGAAAGCGCAGTGCAAGCAGTCAGAGCAAACCCGTACAATTTGGACATAATTTTCCCCCCAAAAAGAAGGAAATGTTTGGGCAAAAAGAGAATGTTTGGTCCCCCCATCTTTCACTCTTTCACTGTATCTGTCCTGCTTTTGAAGGTTACATTTTGCATGGCTGAAATAATTTCCACAGTGCCACGGCATCCCGCCCTGACCCTCAAATACTCTCTTTGACAGTCCTCAGAGATGTGTACACTCTGCTTATTGAATCTGTGAATGAAAGAATACAGAAGAATTGTATTTTTCACAGTGAATAGAGTTACAGCTGCAGGGCCCGACTGCACCACTGCTTCACTTTGTTGTGTTTGCGTGGTCTCTGTTGGATAAGTGTGTGTGTGTGTGTGTGTATGTGTGTGTGTGTGTAGTTTCCACTGGCATGTGTGGATGTGTTGGTGTGTTCTGAGCTGTGGACTGATTTGCTCTCAGCAGGATGAGAAAGAGGCTGAGTCAGTTTTCAGGATGGGACTTAAAAGAGGGAATCATCGGTGCATTATTGTTCAACTTCAAGCCAATATGCAATAATGCAGTTAGGGAGCATGATTGTGTTGCTCAACATACACATTCATATTATTCCTCCAATAATATGAAATACATCTAACAAGAAGAACGTACATGTTATTTTTTTAAAAGATGTTGCTTCAGCTAAATGTG
The DNA here is from genome assembly GCA_008086565.1 of Thalassoma bifasciatum. Taxonomy (NCBI): domain Eukaryota; kingdom Metazoa; phylum Chordata; class Actinopteri; order Labriformes; family Labridae; genus Thalassoma; species Thalassoma bifasciatum. Next base: position 53,268 of record RPOG01003066.1, on the reverse strand, counting down.
AATAACAAAGAGCCTCAAAATGTCCACGTACATTCGTCTTTTTTAAAAATTGCATCACTTCCTTTGTCTTTTTGAATGATGTTTCACTGGTGCGAAGGATAAAAGAATGAAAATATCAATATGATCTGAATTTTAAAGGTCCTGCTGGGTTTTCTTTAGTAGGGTAGAAACAGTATGAAGACGGAACTCCACCAAAAGATGATTTTTCATTTCATGGTTATTTCAACTAGAATTGGAACACTACTGCAGGACAGGTGCCTGATGCTTTGTCAACTAGGGGTGCATGGGAAAAAAAAACAAAAAATAAAAACAGCATATCCTTACAGGAGCTTTAATGCACATCAACATATCACCTAAATTGATTTTAACCTAAATTTAATTTAAGCAAATTCTACTTTCTCATCATGCTTTAACCAATTGACTTCCAAATGCAATCAATTAGTCATAGAATGGAGGTAACATACTGGAAAACAAAACACACTGATTTTGCTCTTGGGTGTCAATAACTTATAAGACATGACAAAAACTCCTCAGTGCTGTATCTTAAAGCTCCTGTATGGAATTTTTTTTTTTTTTTTGTAGTTTATATACAACAGAGTGAAAATGCTCACAAACCAATTTGAACTCCCCATTTCAGGTTAGGTGCAAGTTGGTCAGTCTGATTAACTGTATGCTATATGTACATGTTGATGTCTTAATGCTAGAACTATTTTCTTTTTTTCATTTGTTTATTTTTATTCTTACAGGGTGCCTGCAGGTTTAAGCAAGTCAAATTTGAGACTTTTTAAGACTTTTTAATGCCACCTTATATGGAATGTAAGACCAAAAACTCCAAAAACATAGGCGACAGTTGGGTGTGTGTGTGATACTCAGTACTCTCTGGTTCAATAGCTGTGTGTACAAGTTTAATATGTTACTTATGTGCTGAGGTGTATTTTTCTTAACCCCAAACCGTGGCCCCCACCCCTCGGGACCTAGTCAATTATTTTTATTTTTTTTCCCTCTTCCTTCCTCTTGTACTCTTTTTCCTCATCTATTGAAATGGGGCACCCCACAAGCTGGCTGTATCCCACAGTCCTCCCGCCCTTGTCCTCCTCCAGTTATATGTCACTGTCAACTGAAATGTAACTCCACCTCTGTGTGATGAAATAAATCTTGTATCTTGTATTTTGTACCGTGGGCCATACTCCCACATGGGCTAGCTAGCACACAGATAATTTATATCAGCAACTAGAAAAAAACGCCTCTCTACATCTCCTTGTCGAAAAGTGCACAAAAGTGAAGAAAAAAATATATCACATTAACTACTCCTGCCCTGACTAATTTAAAACCTTTGATTAATGAATGTAAGATCAACATATGACATTTTAATGAATTGAAGACTTTTTAGTGTGGACATCATGTTTTGTTTCTGCTGTATTTTTGTTTGTTTGTTCTGTTTTTGTATCCAAAGGTGTAGATTAGTGTTAAACAACTGGAGGCCCCCGGGCCAAATCCGGCCCGTGATTGGATTCCAAAATTGGTTGACTGTGGTGTAAGTGATAGAAGCCTGAGTCATAAAGGCTAAAAATGCCCTAAGTTTTGTAATGACATGGAAAAATGTGTGAAAAATAAACATCAAATAACAATGTTATGCCAAAATTTGATTTTGATTTAATTTTTATTTGAGGGTACGGCCCCCAAGGTGGCTGTTCGGTAAAATTCCGGCCCTGTGATAAAAAAGTTGGTGACCCCTGGTGTAGATCTTCCACTATGTAATTCGTCTGACAGTTGAAATGAGGCTTGATCAGGTTTTAGATAAGAAAGAAAACTCATAGAAATAACTACCGCTCCAAAATTCTTCACAGGAACTTCAGGTTCTGATAAAACTTGCCGATCAACCCAAAGTGTAGAGTGTTGAATGGATCCAGGTCCTTGTCTTCGCCCTTGTGTTCTCTGTCATTTTTTTTTTTTCTTTATCAACATGGCTTCCCTTCTCTGCATCTGGGTTTCAGTTTGACATGAAAGACTACTTGGCAGAAGACCCACATGAAATTGCATTTCCATTCATTTAAAGTGGATATATATTTTGTTTCAGTGTGGCCAATCGCATCCCCAACCACCTCTGAAACTAGTGATTGGATCTGATTTTTTGGATTTGACGCAGCACTACTTGGTGACAGCCCAATCACTGTGGCTGCATGTTTGGCTATGAAGAGTGTGGGGGCTGGATGGGTCAAAAGCTGAAGACTTGGAAATGAAAAAAAAAAAAAAACTTCTGGTATTTGAATTTTTTTTTTTTTTGGCTCTGCTTTAGTGCAGAATCACCTCAAGATTTCTGTTGTAGCCAGTTTGCGCGGCCAACATCTGCTTTTACGTAGTGCAGCAAGAGAAGAAGTCTGCTCTCACTGTTGGTTAGCAGAAGATATGTGAGTGTGTGTGCGCGTTTGTGTGTGTGGCAGCTGAGAAAATAAAGTCATGATCAGTGTTTGAGGTTGGTGATCCCTCCTTTGGGATTAGATGAGAGCTAATTGAGGCTAACAAGGACTAGACACTTATGTTCGCTTTGTTTTCTCTTGTCTCCATCACAGTGAACCTCTTAGACTCTAAAGCCAGCCAGGGGGAGTTAGGATGGATTTCCTACCCATCACATGGGGTGAGTATCTCCTATTTCTAAACATCTACATCCATCCACATCATGTATGAGTATGCTTACATCTGGTAGTCAGACGTCCCCAACAGGAACACAGATCCCCGGATTCAACTTTAGGATTTACAAACTCCTGGGGTTCACACTATCATGTTGACTCAATGAGCCAAGTGCAGATTAACCCACTTTTCTTTAGCCGTTTTTTGTCCATCTTCATCACACAGGTTAAAGGTTAAGTATGCAGAGCTTGCCATATGGTGGAGACACTTACGGAGAATTGAACTGATTGTGTGTCGGGGTGTTTAACAAAAGATTACGGCATTAAAGGATTTGAGGTTTTTCAGCACGTAAGCATCTGTACAGAAATGAAGTGGAACTGCTTTTTTGTTAATATTACATCAAAAACAGATGGCGTGTTTTAATCATATTGCATGTGATTGTATGTGATTACATTTTGGAGATTTCCCTTTTAGGTCATTTGCTTGTAACCAAAGATTTTCACCATTAACCCCTTACATACCATCTAATTCTGATCTGCATACCTAATTATGTTTCAAAGCTTATAACTGAAGAACCACATGGTCAGAATTCATCAGTGACATCTCATTTAAAAGAAAATAAAAAACCCTAGTTTCAGAAAATGTCGTGTTTTAAAATGCAGCTGAATTCCACAATAGGCTTAATTCAGCCGAAGCACTTTTTTAACCATATTTTCAATCATTAACTTCAAGATGCTTCATGCCAGACATAAGACACTTATCACATCACTTCTACACCTTGTCATTTCCATCTGGGTGAAATTCGAGCTTTCTAGGTAAAACATTTATAGGAGTTATGGAGCTTTTAGTCTCAAGTGAACAAACACCAGGTAGAGTTGTACTCACTGTCCACGCTCTCATCCAAAGACTTTGTGCCAAAAAACAAACAAACAAACAAAAAAACCCAGCTTCATCAGTGCTCAGTGTCCTCTTTGTAGTCAACTTTGCCCTCTTCGCGGGAAAGTTCAACAAAAGTCATTAAATCGTACTTCAGCGTCACGGGTTGTACCACATAAATGTGAATAAAGATGCCAGGCAATAAAAAGGTCGCGTCAATGATCTAAATGGCTACAGCTGGATTTGTGTGAAGGATAAGATGAATGGTTACAGTATGGATGAGTGACAGGCCTGTGCCAAACAAACAATTCTCTAATAGAGCTATTTAACCAGTCAAGCAGGGAGCTCTTGTTGGCCATCACAGGCTGTCCTGGAATGAAAACTCAACCAAAAATTTTGGGGTCACTTTGGAAATAGAAAAATAAAGGCACCCAGCTTTGCCAGATGCACATTTTGGAGAAAATGCTATAACACTGAAGCTGCTGTTATTTATGAGAAAGGACAGACAAACAACGGACTTTACAGGAGAAATTTCACCACTTAATAATTTGATGAAACAACACTTTTGATATGTTTGAACTCTGGATTCCTCCGGTAGAAAGGAGAGTGAATATTCAGGGTGCGGGCTGTAGATGAGATGTAATGACCCCCAAACAGGTAGGGCATGCCATTAGTTTTGATCTCTAACTGAGCGATTGTTTCACTAACTACATTATGTTGGTCATTAAACTGTAAAACAAACTTAGTGACTGAAATTTAAAGAATCTAAACTTTCTTACCCAGTAATAAATTCTAATGTTTGACGAAGGAGTCACTGTTTATGCCCTGACAATGTTAACAAGTAGTTTGCCAACAACCTGGTGGAAAGTAAAAGGTTAAACCATAACTGGTCCTTGATTTCCATTGTCACAACTGTGAAGTTCACATTAATACCTCATAAAATAAATTAAGAAGGAAACACTGACATGGGGATCAAAGTTAGCACAAAGTTTTTATACAAAGAAGTCGCTTGTTAATTGTTCAAACAATACGTGCCATTCGATTTATGATTTCAAGGAGAAGTTTTGGCGCCGTTTTTTTAACCTCAACAAAAATCTATCAGAACAAACACAAATTTAATAGCTTTTTAATAAACGGAGCAGCAGAAATGTGTTCCCAGAGTCTGACTGAAGCTTCATACAGACTCTACTGCTACCAGAGTCCCTCCAGTGGGCTCTCGCTCAGTGTTTATTTGTCTAACTAGTTAGACTTCTGTGCCTTAGGGCTGGCCCACTGACACACACATACACACACATTTCCTCGTTTTTTTTTCTTTTCCTTTATTAAGTGTTAGAATTACTCCTTGGCAGTGGCTTAAGGTAATCCAGTCATTTGTTCCGTGGAGCTGCCAAACCTTGTTTCCCTCGGCCGTATACAGTGCTGGCACCGTCGCCGTCCAAACGTTCAGGAGTTTCTCTGCGAGGTTGAACCACAATGAAGGACTGACCCAAAGGAAAATTGCTCGCAGTTTAAAATGCATTCACTATAACTGCAACTGCAGGCCGCAGAACAATTGCGTGACCGCTTGGAGTAAAAGATTGATCTTGTGCTGATTGAAGTTATTCACGTGTGAGTAAGTTGGAAAATGCGAGCGGATATCGGCGATGTGGTCCGCGCAGCTCTGGGATTCTGGGATGTGAGACAAAGCTTATGCTGTGAGCTCCGAACAGATCTGCTTTCTTTCATGTCATTAAAATAGGGGTGTCCAAACTATGGCCCGGGGGCCAATTGTGGCCCGCCATCTATTTTCATGCAGCCCCCAGCTCTCATCGTACCATGTGTTGGTTTTGTCTCTTAAACTAATCATGTTGTAATTGTTTACGTTTACAGTTTCTGTCAAGTGCTTGAAATACTAACTTAATATGTCTGGTAACATCTCACATAGATTTGGACTGTGCATAGGTAACTTTATAAAGCTAAAGTTCTGTACAATCTGCAAAAACTCAACCACTTTCACAGCTGACTTTTAATTGCTTTTGGCATGATGCAAAATGTGTTTCATGGGTTGTTTGGAGTTAAAAAAAATAAAAATAAAAACACATGAGAGGACCAAAAAAATGAATTAAAGATATAAAATGGTCCAAAAAAGACAAAGTTGAAGCATAAAATGGTTCAGAATGCAGGATCAGACATATTTGGGGTTTAAAATGTTTTTATAATTGTCATATGAATAAATAAAGTCCAGATCCTGATCCTGCCATAAAATTGCTACATATTTTTTCCAGGTTTGGTTTTGCCTCAAGGGTCTGCAATAACAGCACAAGCATGTTTGAGTTAACCATTTTTTTTGTTTGTTTGTTTTTTTCAGAACCACTAAAAAGAAATAGTTTTCCAATAGAGTGCTCATTTGTAACTTTAACTGTTAATAAACATGTCCATAAGAGCCGCCATCATTTTCACAGTTTTCAAAAAGGTCCTTTTTGGAAAAAAAGTTTGGACACCCCTGCTTTAAAACAAACAATGAGTTAGGACGGAGAGGAAGCTGTTTGATTAAAATGAGGGTAGTGTCACTCTTAAAGCAGAATGGCTCCGGAGAGAAAGAGAGTGGTGATAGGAGAGGGGGAGGGAAAAAAAGTAGAAGGGATGAAAAGGGAGGAGAAAAAGAAGGACAGGGATGAGAGAGAGAAAGATTGCTGATGATCAAGTCCTCAAGGTGAATCATCTGTAATTACTCACGTCATCCACTGACTGCACACCGATAAGCAGCCTGCCCAGGGAGACTGCTGCTCACCAATGATTTCTCATAATGTGGCAGCGTCACACAGCCCTCACACACACACACACACACACACACACACACACACACACACACACACACACACAAACACAAACACTGGCTCACATTGATGGAAGAGCCGAAGCTAACGGCCCACCGAGACGCAACGTGCTCTGGTCACAACAAATTAAGAGCTTAGCCTCCCCAGGATGTTCACTCCAGACTCACAGACCAGACTGACAACTGTGTGTGTGTGTGTGTGTGTGTGTGTGTTTGGGTGCGTGTGATCCAGATATACAGTTATCTGTCTGGGAGGCAGGCTGATTGCTGAGCAGCATCCAGGGGGCTTAGCCCTTCACTAGACTAAAGAGTGTTAAAGATTACATTCTTGTGTGCTTTGAAAGCATTCTTCAGCAACAAACCAACACCCCAGACGCTGGCTGTGCATGCAAAATAGAATTAATGGACACACACCAAGTGAAGTCCATTTTCTATAGGAACCAACTGGGGAGGCTAGCACTGCTGGTTTTGCAAAAGCTGATATGTATGGATTTCTGTGTGTAAACAAACTTTGAATTTATATGAATTATTCTCCTCAACAAAACTTAGACATTCAATGTTCAGTCAAGTTTCACAATTCAGCAACTGTGGCTAGATGGTCTGTGTATGTTTTGGTATTTGGATTCGCTGTGGTTATTTGACTTTTGTTTGAAAAATCAAAAATAAATTGTGATGCAAAATCTTTATTGGGGATTTAAAAACACTTCAAAACAGTTTCTTTTCATTGTCTGTTTCTGAAACCTGGAAATAAAATGTGAAAAGATAAAAACCAGAAATGCTTTTTCAAATTAAGAGCGTGTATCAAACAGTGATGCGTTTCCGACAAGAGTGTAACCTCTCACCTGTGGTTTCCCAAGCCCAGTGTCTTTAGAAACCTTACTCTGACGTTATTTCTGACATTGCAAATTGTGGTTTATTGTCTGCAGATACCTCTACCCCCGCATACCACGTCAAGGTGGGGGTGCAAGAGGTTTTTTTGCACCAAATATGAGGAGATTTAGTGCTGGGAATGGCTTAAGTTTGATGCCTGCCCGATCCCATAATACAAACAGCTACATGCACATGAAGTCAATACTCTTGCCAGAGACACTGAACAGTCCTTGGATATGCTCTTACTTTGAAAAGGGAAGCTTCCAGTCACATAAAATAAAAAAGGACTGCTTTTTTTTCCCGTTTTTTTTTTTAACAGAAACACAAATGAAAATCAAACAGTCTCTAAAAGTGTTTTGTACCCCTGATAAAAAAATTTGCCTGGAATTTCAAAATCAAACAAGTACTTTTTTTTGTTTTTCAATTTCGTCCTCTGAATGGAACATCCAGAAACCAAAACATACACTTAACTAAGATTAATTTTATTCTTTGCTAAACTTTAACATTTGGGTTTTTTTTTTAAATTTGAGAGTTATTTGGAAATGTTTCATTTATATTCATATAAATTACACTGCTTGACCTTAAGCCTGGTTTAAACCTCTGCATTGACTCAACTCTATAGTATAAGTGTGTCTGCATTGCTCTACAGTACCCCTCCAAAACACAAGAGGGCAGTGTTGTCTGTATGAAAAGATGGAAATAATGGCTCCGCCTTTTACCGTTGCATGGCCAAAAGACCCCTGTCACAGGCACCGCAATTGTGCAATTGTGAATCTAAATGTAGCCAAATATAAAAATACATTTTTTTCTTCAAAAGTCTGAAATTTTTCTTGGCGCTCATTCCTGAAGTATCTTACCATCCCCCCTAAAACTACACGAAACGGCAGCCGTCAATCATGGTAAAAACATGACATAAAGCCTAGTTTTCAATGTCTTATAACTAATGAAAAAACAACTCCCCAGAAAACAGAGGACTTGAGCATAATGAAGCCAAATAATATATTCATATCACTGCAGCATACAGGTATGAAAAACATTACTACAGAGTGTATTTATTTTTTAAAGTATGACCACCGGCCCATTTAAATGAATGGTGGAGGCAGAATTTTTGCCCTTTACTGCAGCCAGTCACCAGGGGGAGCAGTTTTTGTGGTGACATCATAGGGAGCCGAGTGAGATGACTTCCATGTTTTTAACAGTCTATAACCTGTATCCAACCCCTTTTAGAGCATTTTTTAAAAGTGTATTATCTCATATTCAAACTGATGCATGTAGCCGTCAGTGAAAATGCATTTTATGGTCAATGTGCAGTCATTTTGGAAATCTCATGGCTGGCTGCTACTGATAAATTTAGAAGGAGGGGTTGCATGTGCCGCATTCTGCTTCGACAAAAGACCAACATAGGGTCTGCAGACAATTCAGTGCAGAAGTATAACCGGGCTTTAAGGGAAATACACTCAAAGGGAGAAAAAAAAAGGACACTGCATGGATTGTTGTGCAACAGTTCATATGGCTTTACATGTGTCTGACTCTGTCCTCCACTCCAGTCTCCCAGTTTGTCTTTTTATTTATTTATTTATTTGCCTGTTCTCAGAGCACAGAATGCCGTTTCAGCTTCTTTACTTGCCCAAGGGCTCTGAAAAGCTGGTGCTATATCCCATCTGTGAAATCAGCCTGACCAGTTCACCCCCAGCCCCCCCCTCTCCCCTTTTCGGTCTCCAACAAACACACACAGAAAGAAAGAGATGGAGAGGGAGAGAGTAAAGAGAAAAGCCTATCCATAAACGAGGATTAGTGGGTAAGATGAGGGACCGGAGAGAAGCAAGAGAAAGGAGTCTGAAGTGTTTCATTGCAGATGTTATGCAACAAATGGCAAAAGTATGACACTCTTAAAACTCACACAAATACACCTTTTACTACACCTTTTAGCAGCTGTGCCTTAATATCTGTCTACACAATGAAACATATGAAACACTGAGTATAATTAAAAAGCTATTCTTCTTCATTCACTTAGCGCCTCACAGTATTTTAATTATTGTGAATACGTGGTTGGTTTTCTGAACAATGGCATCCCAGAGCAAATTCTGCCGATGTGTCCTTGAGCAAAGTATAAACAAGGATTAGCAGGGCAAGACCAGGAGCAGTTGAAAACCAGAAAGAAGGAGGAAGAATGTGTTCGGGTTTCCATCCAGTGAGACCAGCTGATGAAACGTCCTCTGAGTCTGAGTGATATGCTGCAGTTGTCGTGTCTGTGACCCTGCTGACCCCACCCCCCTTACCGGCCCTGTGGAGCTCAAAACATGACCACAAGCAAGCACTTGTTTTGGATGAACCAGTTTTTAGGTTTTCCCCTGTCCACTAGGGCTGGCAGAGGTAATTTATGTGAGATTATTATTCCCTATAATACAATTTGAGATCTTTTGTGCTATTATTCTTTTGGTTCCATATTGATATCAGTTGCTATATTGAAAGGAATGATATTTTCTATTATCCTTCCTATGTTGAATAAGAAAAACACATACACGAGGGAGATCTTTTAAAAGAATATACACAAGAAACTCTGTTTGCATGTAGAGGTTTATCTCAAAAATTAGAATATCTTAAAAATGTTAAATATTTTTGGTCCCTCATTCCAGAAGGTGAAACCCAGGTATTGGAGTGAATTATTTCAAGCCTTTATGTCTTGAAATGTGGATGATTACAGATCATGAATACCCAAAAATTCAGTGTCACAGAAAATTAGAATATTATATAAGTTAAAAAAAAGGATATTGTGAACTGAAATGTCGGTCCTCTAAAAAATGTTGCTATTACCTAAATATTTTTCACGTTTTCTCTGAATTTCCACTAATGTGCTTGTGTGTTTGTCCCCTCTACCTTTTGAAAAGCAACCTTGGGTTCCTTTAAAGGTGCTATATAAATTAAAGTTATTATTATTATAATATATTTTTACCTATTTTTGCTGCTTTTTGACAATTTTTGCCACCTTAAACTTATTTTTATTGTCATTTCTTGCTGTTTTAGCCACTTTTTTACCTCTTAGATTGTTTCTCTTGTAAAGGTAGTTCACAACAATATGGCTCTTTGGTCGAGCAGAGTTGAGTAACACTAGTGTAGAGCATCAAACATCTACTGCAAATAATCAAATAGATAAATAAATGACTAAATACAAATAGAAATTGGTAGTCTGACACATTTGAGGTTAAATAAATATTCCACTGTCTGCAATCACAATATTTCCATAATGTGATTAAATCTACTTTGCAATTAATTGCCCAGCCCTTCTCTCTAGCGATAGATGTGCATGTAAATTTTCACTAAACTTAAAGAATTTTTTATTGGTCCGCTGACAGTGGGACACAAAAATCAGTGCTTTAACACTATCAAGAAAATGATGCTAAAGCTTAAATTTAAACATTTAAAAAATAACAACTCAATCCCACCTTGTTTCCTCACATACAACTTTACACACATACATTGTTATTCAATACGGGCCATTAACTGCTCCATTAACTCCCGTTGACCTGTTGGTCTTTGAAGTAGTGGAACTGGTGCGCTGACTCGCTGACTCTGAGTCGTGCCTGTTGCCATCGTTATAATGCCCCGAGTGGGTTTAGGTTACAACCCTCTGCTTTACTGTCTCTTTAACTGCTTCACCTACAGCACAGATCAGAGGAACCAGGGACAAGATCACACCAAACTCTGCCCCACTGTGACCACTGGGGGTGAGGTCAGAGGTCATCAGGACTGGTGCAGGGTCATGGTGTGGTTATATATCAATTAGAGGGCAGGGTGTAGCCTCTGTCACACCCCCCTGGAGAGAAACAAGGGTAGGACTGCCCATTTTAGACCTTTATTTACCTCGGGTGACAAAAGCTTCTCTTAGTAAAAAGGAGTGGTCCTGAAAATACAGCTTTTTCAAAATTTTATTCAAGAAATTTCTTAATTTGGAGATTTAATCGTATGACCTCCATTCCTCTGTGATTTCATATCTCATGACTGATCCAGGATCTGTTGTGTCAGCTGTTTTTTTACACGTGTCTTGGATGTAAAACTGTTAGAAAGGATCCTTTTTTTCCCTGGTCAAGGACTTTAAAAATTGTATATGCAATATTTTTTTTTTTTTTTTTTACAAATTTTGAATCTTTATCTCAAAATTTCCTCTTTTTGTCTCACAAATGACTTTTTATCTCACAACTTCACCTTTCTACCTCAAAGTTTTGTCTCCTAACCTCATAACTGACTTTTTGGCTGCAATGTCCTTCTCGTTGACTCAAACTTTTGCCTTGAATATCTCAATACTTTGCATTTTTGTTTCTAAAATTTGACTTTTTGTTTCATAACTGCTACTTTGTATCTCAAAAATTTGTCTCTTAATCTAATAACTTTATCTTTCAGCTCAAGTTTTGTCTTTTTATCTCAGAATTTTGAAGAATATATCTAAATGTTTTGACAATAATCTCAAAATATTGACTTGTCTCCAATTTTGACTTCTTACCTCTTAAGTTTTTTCTTTCAGCTAGGAACTGGACATTCTATTAGAAAAAAAAGATCTTTTTTTATCTCAAAATATGACCTTTTATCTCAAAATTTCAACTTTTATTCCTCAAAGCTTTGTCAATTAAATCAAATATTAACTTTTATCTCAAAATTTTGGTTTTAATGTCTTAAAATTTTGACTACCTTATACTGTCAAACCGATAGAAATACAGTACATGCAGTTCACGCTCACCTACACTGCAAAAACTGAAATCTTAGCAAGTGTTTCTATCTTATGTTTGGGGAAAAGTTGTCTTTTTACTCTTAATATAAGCCACATTCAACTGACAAGTCCAGAAACATGTATTATTTTGAGTTATTGAAGGACAAAATTTGCTTGAAAAAATCTGCCTGTGGGGTAAGAAAAATTTGCTTGTTAAGTTTTTTAATTGTTTGAAGCAATTCAGACCTCATTTTGTCTTTAAAGAACTTGAAATAAGATTTGTTTCTGGACTGGTCAATTGAGCGTGGCTCATGTTAAGAATAAAAAGACAATTTTTACTGAAAATAAGACACAAACACTTGATTAGATTTCTGTTTTTGCAGTGCAAATTACGAACGAGTTCATGAACAATGGCTCATTTGACTCGTTCAGGCTCAACACTGCAGTTCAGATTGTACAAACTGAAATTTTGTAATCTAATATTAGTTGAAATTTTCCAAAATTGTTTAGCGACCCCCAAAAATCATCTCAGGACCCCAAGGTTGAGAATGGCCGACATAAAGGACAGAAAACAAGGCGAAGTTAATTAAGTGGGGGAATTGATTCAAGAAAGGAGGATGTCTTCCTCGTGATGTAATGTTTTGGGATGAAGAGGAGGAGAAGAGTCCATGTAATAGATGCTAGAGAAGGACCGTCACATCACACTGGAGGTCTTATTTACTTTGGCAGAGGGATGTTCCAGTCCAGTCATCTTTACTTTGGAATTAAATATGTCACATGCTCATGCATACAGAGGGGGACGTACACCTGGGTTTGATTTTGAATGTGTTTGTGTGCAGTAAGTTTAGGACCTCTTCCAAAAAGCAGGGCAGAAATATCTTTCCATCACTTTGGATGAAGTCGAGTTTACATATCTGCACATTTTCACTTCAGTGTTGTGCAGCGGTTTTGTCACCAGGACTAGAACATCTACACTGGAAAGACTGAAATCTAATCAAGTCATTATGTCTTATTTTTAGTAAAAGTTGTCTCATCATTTTTTATATTAGCCACAGTCAGAAAAAATAGCTTGTCAAGTTTTTTTGAAATTAGACAGATGTCTTAATGCAAGAAACTACTTTTTTACCCCATTGGCAGATTTTTTGACTTGTTACAAGCAATTCAGACATCATTTTTGTCTTTGAATAACTTAAAATAAATCATCTTTCTGGACTTTTCAGTTGAATGTGGCTCATATCAAGAATAATAATTCAATTGGTACTAAAAGTAAGACATAATGTCTTGCTTAGATTTCAGCTTTTGCAGTTTAGGCGACGAAGTATCATCAGTTAGACATGGTCAGGTAGAAAAACTGAATTTATACAGTCTAAGCTCAACTTTAAAGATAAAATTTGGTTGTAATAATTGAAAAATGATTTTAAGAGTTTTGAATTTGCATTGTACAAATGGACTTCACTATAATGTTCTTCATTACATAAGTGACCGCACAGCAAAACAAGGAAAAACGAATGTCATAGTATTAAGAAGCTATATTAACTTCTTAGCTAATTGAAAACATAGCCAACACTTATATGGAGAAACAAAGCACTGGATATCTAATAAAAACACAAGTGTCATTCCTGTGAATATAAAGAATTATACTTAATTATTTACATTTGTGTGTTTCTATTTGCCCCTGCTCGGACATCTTGTATACAGACGCCGTGTATCTAGGGAAATTTCTCATACCCCTTCCCTGTAAGTGAGAACCCGGCTTGTCTTTGTTTCAAGGGCTGTTTAGTGTAGCCCCTCCCCGTTCCTTCCCCTTAACCTCACGAAGAATTGGAACACCCCTTCACTAAACGTGAATGCGCAAAACTCAAGGGATAAGGCAGGGGTGTCCAAACTCAAAATGACCAAGGGCCGGTGACTCTTATGGACATGTTTACTAACAGTAAAAGTTACAAATGAGCGCTCTATTGGAAAACTATTTCTTTTTAGTGGTTTCTGGAAAAAAACAAACAAACAAACAAAAATGGTGAAGTCAAACATGCTTGTGCTGTTATTGCAGACTTTGAGATAAAACCAAACCTGGGAAAAAAATATGTAACAATTTTATGGCAGGATCAGGATCTGGACTTTACCACGTTTGTTTATAGAACAATTATATATATATATATATATATATATATATATATATATATATATATATATATAAACATTTTAACCTTAAATATCTCTGATCCTGCATTCTGAACCGTTTGATGCTTCAACTTTTGTTTTTTTTTTACCGTTTCATATCTTTAATTCAGTTTTTTGGTCCTCTCATGTGTTTTTTTTTTTAATTCTAAACAACTCATGAAACACATTTTGCATCATGCCAAATGCAATTAAATGTCAGCTGTAAAAGTTGTTGAGTTTTTGCAGATAGTACAGAACTAGCTTAATAAAGTTGCCCATGCACAGTCCAAATCTTTGTGGAACATAACCAGATATATTAAGATTTATTTCAAGCACTTGACAGAAACTATAAATGCAAACAGTTAGAACTTAAAATTAAGTTAAAAAGATTAAGTTAAGTGACACAACGAACACATGGTACGATGAGAGCTGGGGGCCGCTTGGAAATAGATGATGGGCCACAATTGGGCCCTGGGCCGTAGTTTGGACATCCCTGGGCTAAGGGTTAGAATTGGGATTGGGCCTTAGACTTTCAAGGGAAGGTAGAATGAAGTGTGGTTCAAAAACAGTGCAAAACATATCTGAAATAAATGAAGAAGCTCTTGACAGAACGAGGATGTCCACTGTAGATACTTAAAAGTGTGCTCTTTACTTTCGCTCCATCACACTCAGATTTTCACGAGATGACAGGCATCGGGATAGTGAGATATAAAAGCTCTTAGAAAAGAGGCTGAGGTGTATAAACAACGAAACTATGATTTTTGATTATGCTGCAATTCATTCAGTTATGGTTTAAAAATGACAAAGAAACTGGAGATGCTTTCTTTCAGTGTGTTCGACTTGTAACATTGTCTGCTCCAACACAATGTCACAGAAACCACTAATTATATTTGCAGATCATGTCTTCCCACTACTTCCTGTAATGGCAAGATCAATCATCAAATCCTCCTGCATGTCATCACATCGTTATTTTTGCGTATAATTTCAGTCAAGCCATTAAACCTTCTGAGTAAAAGAGGTGAAATGTTAAGTTTCTCTTCACCTCTTTATATTTAGCCCCACTCCATTCCACTTTCTCCTGTTATTGTTGGGCCTATAGAGAGCCTGGACTCCATTCTGATGAATGAGGTGACGCCAAAGAAGGCATGACGGGGGAGACTAAACACCAAAGGAATCTCTCCCCTCAATTTTCCTCTCACTTTATCTCTCCCTCCTTTTTCTCCGTTGCTATTTTTCCGCTTCTTCTTCTTCTTTTTCTTTTTCAGCTTCCTCTTCATTCTCCTCTCTCTCTCTCTCAGGGGTGTTTCATTAACTTCACCGTGAGATGAAAAGCAAGTGGTCATCCTTCAGCCTAAGAGCTCCTTGAACACCAGACACTCACAGAGACTCTTAACTCCCCCACACACATACGCACACACACACACCTCCTCACACATACACACAGGGACAAAAACACATGTAATAGAGAAGCGAGACTTTCTTAGCTCGTCATTAATTTCTGTGTTCAGGCTGAAAGCACCTGCTGTGTCTGCCTGCTATGGGACTCTAAACACTTCACATGAGCCTTATGTGACTATGTATGTGTGTGTGGGGTTATGTTTCCATTAATGCTTGTGTGAAAGCTGTGATAATTCAGTTTCCATTTACCCAGAGTGGGTTTCCTCTTTCTCTGTTTGTCTGTGAACAAAGCACCGCTCACTCAGGCGTACATCCATTCTGAATTTCACGCATAGGAAACAACAGAAAAAAGCATCCTTTACAGCCATTCATTCTAATGATTGTCATTTTAACCACAATGAGCCCAGTGTTTCAGGTGTTCTCCCATTCATCATCGCTCTGATTCAGTGTTGATTCGCCTGGACGGCGAAGCCAAAGCGCATGATCAATGAGACTTCCCGCTGTGTTGAATTCAAAAGCAATGACCCGGCTTTCTTTTTTTTTTTCTCCTCTCCTCTCATTGCTTTCTCCCAGTGGAGGGAAAATGTAAGATAGACACGAACGTTCCTGGTATACACTCACATCTGTCTATACTTCGTAGCTTTCTTTTTGTTTCATAGTGGATTCAGCACGTTTTTTCCTTTTATAGTAGCAGTAGTACTGTGATGCAAATAACCAAGACTGCAGCTTGAAAGTCCTCACTTGTAGAGAAAAAAAACATGTTAGAAGAAGGGTGGAAAAAAAACGCTACGAGATTTTGCTAATATTTAACAGCAATTAAGCAGCTTCACACAAATTTAGTCGGCTTGCGATGGGAAATTGCACCTCATCGTTTTTCTCTGAGATATTTTTACAGCGCTCTAAACTAGAAAATTTGGCTAAGCCAGCAAGTTTGCTTTTAATTAATTTGAGTCATTTACAAGGGATCTGGTAGTGTGATTTTTCACCCTTAAGTGTTTATTAGATGCTTAGTATTCAGCAAAAGTGAGTCTGAATCTAAATAATTCATCTGTTCATGCTTACAGGCTTGAGATAACTTTGTTTTTTCTTCTATTTCCCTCTTCTTCTCTTTCTACCTCCTTCTCTTGCCCCAAATTTTCTTTCTTATACTCTCTTCTTTGACTTTCCTTCAATTGCTCTTTCTATTTTGACCCCTAACCCTTTTCTCCCAAAATCTTAACTCTACCGTTATCACCTCATTCCTCACCCTTTAACTCCTTCCTCCTCCTCTACAATTCCTTTCTTCGCATCCCTTCCTCGTTTCTTCTTTCTTCCTTTGCATTTGGTTCCCTATCTCTCTCGCCTGTTACTCTTTTTCTGTCTTCCGCCTCTCCCTCTCTCCACCTCTTTCAGTGGGAGGAGATCAGTGGGGTCGATGAGCACTACACTCCTATCAGGACCTTCCAGGTGTGCAACGTGATGGAGTACAGCCAAAACAACTGGCTCCGCACCAACTGGATCCCTCGCCAATCTGCTCAGAAGGTCTACGTGGAGCTGAAGTTCACCCTGAGGGACTGCAACTCCATCCCGCTGGTGCTGGGCACCTGCAAGGAAACCTTCAACCTGCTCTACCTGGAAGCAGACGACGACCAGGGCAGCCACTTCAGAGAGCACCAGTTCTCAAAGATCGATACGATAGCGGCCGACGAGAGTTTTACCCAAATGGACCTGGGAGATCGTATCCTCAAGCTCAATACCGAAGTGCGTGAGGTTGGTCCCATGACCAAAAAGGGCTTCTATCTGGCGTTCCAGGATGTGGGGGCTTGTGTAGCTTTGGTTTCAGTGAGGGTTTACTTCAAGAAGTGCCCGAACACGGTGAGGAATCTGGCCTCCTTCCCTGATACGGTGCCCATGGACTCCCAGTCACTCGTGGAGGTCAAAGGCTTATGTGTCAATCACTCCAAAGAGGAGGAGCCTCCACGAATGTACTGCAGTACAGAGGGGGAGTGGCTGGTTCCTATTGGAAAGTGTCTATGCAACCCAGGATATGAGGAAAGAAGCAACACCTGCCAAAGTAAGTCAGCTCCTTTCAGCTTTGGTTTTGATCTTGCTCTTTGATGCTTTCCTTGTCCATTGACTACCTTTCTTCTTGTGTACTATCTAGTTTCTACAACAGTGAACTAGGGCCACTTAAAGAAAATATATATATATATATATATATATATATATATATATGAATATCATTCATTTTTCAAAATAAGTTCCTATGTGACATCCAGGACATGAAGAGCCCTGGTTACTAAATTTAGACAAAATGGTCTTTGAATATATAGTATAAACACAAATTAAGAACATGTTGTCTTATTAAGAACAATTATGGTGCAGAGCCCAGTGTGAAGTTTAATGTCACTAGTAGTCAGAGATCCTTATGTTCACAGTTGTGGTCGGGAACTTTACCTCTAGTGATTGAGACTGGACTATCCCAGAGGAAGAGAGGGTGTGTATGTTGTGTAACTTTGGTGAAACTCAAAGCGAGATTCATTTTATGTTTTACCGTCCAGTCTCTGACTTAAGGGATTTACTTTTTAGGAAGATGTCTTTGATTCATGATGACTTCTTCTGGCTGGATGACTATGAGAAATTTGAGTGCTGTTTCAGAAAAGGAACTTTTGCCACATCCACTTATATCTGCAAAGCCTGGGAAAGAAGGCAAACTGTTTTGTTTTCTTCTAAGCTAAGAAAAAGTTCAGGAAAATTTGTAACCGGTTTGAATATTGTTGTGAATCACTGCAATGTAATCACTGGTGTCTTATAAATTCATGGGTCCGAATGTTTATAACAATGCAATGACTCCGGGTTGAAAAACCAGTAGTATCTCCATATTACTGAGTCCAAGTCAAAAGTAGTAGTGGGCTGATTGATCCAAAATATCAATACCAACGTTGGTGTTAATATTGATCAATACTACAGAGAAGAGATCTATGCTCAAAATTATTATTAAATTGCTTATTTCCAATATATAATTATATTTCTGTAATGGTCAATCCACCAGTATGTGCGAGCCATTTGATACATTTAATGCTGAAATATTATAATTGTTGATATCCATAAACATTAAAATGTACTGTTTTACAATAACCCAGAAAAAGTTAAAGCACATTATTATTTCCAGGTTGGAAAATGAGTTGTTTGCCTTCATTCATGAACAGAAACATTAGTTTTAGTTGGTGTGTGTTATTCTTGATTAATTTTAGCACACTTCTTACCTATGTAAAAAGTATTGATATTGGTGTTGATATCAGTAATACTGGCCCTGTATTTACTTGGTATCAATTTTTGAAGTATCACACACCACTAGTCAAAAGTATAACCTGATAAGGCTGTTGAGTCGGTTCAGTTTGAATTTGGTAGGAACCAAATTTGCAAATTTTCTCACTTTATATATTTATATTTTTTCTTTAAGTGGCCCTGAAATGCTGTCATAAGTTTTTCTTTTTCACCACAGCACTATTTTTTTTCCCTTTCCCATGTTGAAATACTTAAGAATACTAAGCTCAGTTTTTCCAAGGCTACAAAAAGTGTAACACGTGAGATAAGAACCCTGTCGCACTTCATCAACCTTCGTATGCTTGTGTGTACATATGCATTCTGTTTGTCTGATGAAATATAAAAGTATCCCAGCTCCCATTGTGTCGGTGGATACTGGTACATGTCTGTCTACGTGCATGTGTGTGATGCATTATCCAGATCCCTGAGCTGCAGGAACAACGTGCGGTAGTTCAATAGTAATCCTCTCGGTGACACATCATTAGCTTTGGGAAGATCTTAAGCAGAGCAGCAGGGATGGGGCTGATAACAGAAGAAAGCAGCAGACTGGAGTGGATGCTGAATAATGGAAAAGTTGCGGTGGTGGTTGTGGGTGTTGGTGGAGTCATGAGTGGGTAGACTTTGGAGTCTGGAGATACTTGATCTCGCCCTGATGTCTGTTGTCACCTAAGACGTGGTTGTAAAAATCAAAAAGAAGGCCTCAGCTGTCTGACTTTGCTTTTCAGTTTTGGACTTTGCTACATCATCATCATCATCATCCCACATTCAGTGGGGGGTCTGCTTTGAAATGCTGCCAGTTGGTTATTGGAAAATTTCAAAATGTCACAATGATTAAAGTAGACTGACACATTACAATGTGAGACCTTCTTATTTGATTGCAGTTGTCCTTTATAACTCTCTATTTTACAGTACAGAGGGAGTTTTTAAGTGGTTTTTAAAGAGAATGCGTAACGCTGACAAACCTACTGTTGTCTACAGAGAATAAGTGCTGCATAAAATCCACTTTACGGGAATAAAAACATGTCTGTAGCAGTCGAAACATGCAAAATAAAAGTGGCTTTATTGTGACATTCACAAAAGGAAAGCTCTGCACATGATCCCCTTGACCTTTAGAAAGCAGCAAGAGAAAATTAAACACTATGGAAGCGTAACATCAGCAGTTTGATGCTATAAAAGGTGATACAGTATACTGTTATGGTGGGTGGGTTGATCTGAACTGTTGATGTATCGATCAATGATAAGATCGAGACTTGCAATTAATTAATTAAGTAAATTGCTGGTTTTCTTAAATATTATTGTGTTTCTGTTTTAGTCAATCTACAGGTATATGCAAGCTTTTTGATCAAAATGATACATTTAATGCTGGAATATGACAATTGTTGTTATCCATGAATATTCAAAGTTGCTGTTTTACAACAAAACAGAAAAAACATAAAGCTCACAATTATTTTCTAGTTGAAAAATGAGTTTTTTTACTTTCATTCATGCACAGAAACATAAGTTTTAGCTGTTGTGTGTTATTCTTGATTGATTTTGACACTTCTTTTCTATGTAAAAAGTGTCAATATCGACATCACTGTGGGTGACATTTTCCCTGAATTTACACGATATTGGACTGATACCAAATTGTGCAGTATCCCACACCACCAGTATGCTGTTATATTAATAAAGTATAACATTACAACTTCATGAAAATATCTATGTGATGATGTGACAAGATATTGCTGTAACAGAAAGCTTTTCATGTTATAACATGATGATCATATATATTTATAATTTATTTTTCCTGGTGTAGCAAAAATCCACAATCCACTTTGTCCACAAAAATCAGCACAAGCCATCATTTTTTCACGGTTTTCCAAAGCTCTCATGACACCCAACAAACACCTTTTTAAACTGGCCTTCCCAAAAGGATTGAATGTCTGACCAAGTTGTCAACCCAGCATATATTTAAAACAAGTTAAGCCTCTCAGCATTTATATCATTCTGTTTCAACCAACAGAAAAAGTGCCTCACAAAAGCTTTGTATATAATGTAAGACAACAACAGAGCAAAAAACAACTTGCTTAACCCTTTAACAAACCTTTTAGTCTTTAAAATATTGACTTCTATCCAATAGCTGAAGTGTCACTCAAAGGTTATTGGAAAAAATTTCAATCAAATACCACAAATAGTAGGAAAAAGTCACATAAAATGCAAGTCTAGCAATAAAATGATTTCTCATAAATATCCGGTAGTTTTGATTTCTGTAAGTGTGCCACAAAATATTGAGCAATTTTAGTTCAACCGAGGGAATTAGTGCATGTAGCAAGGAAAAACTGCAATTGCAAATTTTTCATCTAGGCTTAAGTGCCATAACTACAAGAGCATGTTGTGTTGAGATTTTTTTAATTTATTTTTTTTATCAGCCCATATTTTAGTCAAAAATTTGAGCCAAGGTTTCGAAATAAAAAAAATCAAAATTTAGAGTTAAAAAGTTGGGATTTAGAGGTAAAACATTGGAATTTTGAGATAAAGAGTCAAAATTATCTTAAAATATGAGATTTCTGTTCTCAAAATTTTGATTTTCTATGGACGAAAAAAAAAAAAAACTCAGTTAGCAAACTCTCTTTTTGAGCTGGTGGAAACAGACTTCCATAGATAACTACGAATCCTAACGTTCATTTTTACTTGTGATTGAATGCTACAGCACAAAACATTCATGTTGCATGAAAAAAACTAAAAAAACAAATTGCAAAACAAAGGCACATTTGTATGCCTTCAATGTTATCTCAACAAGTAACACAGATTGTTAAATCAGAGTTAAGTAAGAAGGTCTTCTTATTGAAATATATAGAGGAGATAGATAAAGGATTAATGCAAACAATCCTTGGTGAGAAAACTGCTCCCAGCATTGGCAGAGGACTCAGACCCTTCACCTACATGTCATATGAAACTCCACCTTCCTTTTGTTAGGGACGGTTCCTGCCATCTATGTTGCTCTGAATGTGCTCTTCTTCTCTGACTTACAGATTTCTTCAGCTTGAGACACCAGATGCAGTGTCTTTTTTGATAACCATTTCTGCACTGCAGCTTCACATAGTCTTTAAAGTTGAAACAGCAGTAAAAGCAAAAATGGAAAAACCAGTCTATCTGTAGTTTACTATTGCAGTCCTACATTTTGAACGCCCCCATGTTCATCAACTCTGCCCTCCCCAGAGCCCTGCCCAGTGTTAATTAAAGATCAAAGGCAGTCTCCCAGGTCAAGCCCCTGCTGTCAGGGCCAAGGGAAGCTCTTTTTGGGAGGCAGTTGACTCCAGACCGGCCTGTCTCACTGTCCAGATGCTGGGAGAAACTGTGGCAGCTGTTAGATGGGATCCTTATATGTACAAAATGTAAACAGTGCCGGGAATCGCCAAAGTGATTTGGAAAATACAGAGCCACATGGGATATAAATGTGCAGGGTAAAAAAAGATATTGGATTAATGCCATTGGCTTGTGACCCTTTTTTCTCCCTTAGAAAATGGATGTTGACCATTATTTTTAAATTTCTACCAATGTGTAAAAGGAAATAAAACAATTTCTGGATCAACATGGGTCTATAATATTTGACTTTCCCTGAAGTTGGAATGCACGTGTTACAGCAACAGGAATAGGGCATTATTCTGACAAATGTCTGACCCCGTCACCCTCCTGTCACTTCCTGTCTCCCTGTGAATTGTGTGAATGTTTGGATGTATTCGACAATCTCTTATTGGTTTCAGAGAGGACTAATGGACTCTAATAAGGTCTTATGTTACCGTGGAGTGGGACAGCTGCACCAACAGGCCCCCACAGCCCCCACGTGCAGCCGTCGGGGGCCCCAGCACGCAGCTCGTTCTCCAGGCCCTTTGTGTTAACAGATAGATGAGTGCGTGGGGTTAGGTCGCTGTTCAGACAGACAGCAAATAAGATGAAAACATATTTACAGTGCTCAAGCCAGATTCAACAGAGCGAAACAGATGTCTCAACCGCGGTTTTGCAAGCATTTAAATACCAGGGGCCTAAAAGTGGAGCCCCTGAACCCTCTTGGATCTATTTTATCCCTTGAGCACATTGTGAGAGGGTTTAGTTGTTGTTTTGGTGTTAGCTTAGCCTCCATATGAAAACGCAGCTTGGCTTTGTTTCTTCAAACAAGGCTGTTGTGTTGAGTACTTGATTCTGATTGGTCAAATTCCCGTATGAAATTAATCTGCTGTAGCACATTAACTCTGTTGATACTTTCACTGGTACTGAATCGATCCCAATTCAAGATGATCCTGGGGATAAGACCACCCCCTTTTCTTAAGAAAGATTTTTGGATAAAAGAGGCTATTTGATGACAAAATCTTTTTTTTTTAATCACAAAGAACATTTCCTTTGGTTGTAAATTGTAATGAATAGAATATGAAAAAGGCAGGCTGATGTTTTAAACATGGTGCCATATCAAAGTGCAGCTCATATCACAATGGAGAAAAACTTATGGGAAGATAAGAGACTGTTTTTTTTCTATAAAAGTGCAACATGTAGTGCATCCAACATCATTAAATATAATTTAACATACTTAATAGCCTTATGTTATTGATCTTATTATCATGACAGGACGTCATTTCTGTCTCTACATGGTTGCATGTTCACAATTGTCTTCTGCTCTTTAATTGTGCACGGCAGAGTCCCGCCCTGATGCATACAGATAGGGCATTTCTGAATGTTACTTACTGCACTTGATACAAACACATGAGCGCACAGAGAGAGACTGGGGTAAATGTAAAGTGAACAGAGAGTCAGGAAAAACAATGGAAACCACTGCAAGGAACACAGGGATAGAAAAAAAAAAACTTTTTTAGGCACTCCCATCCCCCTGACCCCTCCACTCTGCTGTTTTGTATGTTACCTGTTACTATAAGGAGGTTTTGTATAGTGAAGAATGAGAGAGAAGTTGGCGCAACTGTTCAAAGCCTAGTCCCCAAAATTAAGACGACCCTAATTTCTCAAAGGAGATTTCACAGGAAAGAACATTGTCTAATTTCACAACCACTCATTCACGACTTATGTCATTAAAAACCATTTTCTCTTATACATATTGTACATTTTTACTATTGGACAAGCTTTGATGTACTGGTTTCCCTATATAAACTAGCATTAGCCAATCAAATCAAAGAATTGCAACATCCACATTGGTTATCAGCGGAGTTTAAGACCCAGTGTGAGGTGTTTGGGTTGAGTGATGTTGGCTCTGACTGTTAGCTCTGAGTCATGAGGATGGAGCACCTTGGCTGAATATTTCATGCTTTGTTTTCTTACACTGAATGCTTTAATGCAGCATCTTCCGATTACCTAAGCCTCCGTCTATGCATATGTGTGTGTGTGTGTGTGTGTGTGTGAGTCTGTGTGTGTACCAGAGTGAGCGGGTAAAAGAGAGCGTGAGTATGAGAGGAGTTGCAGTTGTTTGTACAGCCTCCAAAGTGTGTTTAAAGGCTTTAATGGAATACACTGTAGTATTAGACTGTCATTATCTTGCCTGGTTGTGTGTTTGTGTGTGCGCGTGTTTGTGTGTTCAGACGGATATTTGTGAAAGCGAGGATGTTTTTTCAGTGGCGCCCTCAAAAGAACACATGACTTCTGTCTGGCTTTGGCGATGGAACACCATGTGCGAGCGCTTCTGTGTGTGTGTGTGTGGGGGTTACGGCTGCTGCCTGTCGTTACATATTTCACGGGATGAAGTGTGTGTCACTGTTGATATATTTTGATATTCCATCATCCAGTTTTAAGCATCTAATCTTTGGTTGGAGGAAAGTGGTGACATAAACAGTCTTTTTTTTAGAGCGTACCAGGTGAATGGACGCGTCAGTCATCGTCCGGATTACCGAATGTTTTGTGAGCAGGCTTCACCCTTTCTGCGGAGAATGTGAGGCCAGATCTAATCTCGCTAAGCTGCCCTTTCATCTGTCATTAGAAACAGACTGGAGCAGGTGAGCTAACTTCTATGCAGCGTTAGTGTGACATTCCTGCAACCCTAATTTGATCCTAAAACAGCAAACGGATGTATTTCTGATGACTGTGTATGTGTGAGTGTGTGTGAGTATGTGTGTGTCGCACATGCAAGCAGCTGTTCTGCTGCATGTATAGGAGAGACCCAGGTTTACATTCTTACTGGATTTATCAAGATACACAATCCTCAAACTTGCCAGCTCCATAATACTTATTATAATGACACACATACAGTAAATCCAAGTACATACAAGGAGCCACACATACTCAGGACTACTTACACTGCAAAAAACTGAAATCTAAGCAAGTTTTCTTTCTTATTTTTAGTGAAAAATATCTTTATAGTCTTGATATTAGCCATATTCACAAGACCAGTCCAGTAAAAAGTCCCTTTTCCAGTACTTTAAAGACAAAAATGTTCTGGGGGCAAAAGAAAGACCATATCCGATATAGCGGCCAATATCCCACATATCTGCTGATACATGAAATAAGAACATTGATATACACAGGATATATACTGTACATGAACACAAAGTATTATAATACCCAAAATATGATTCTGGGTATGACACAGCAACATTAAAACACCGTATTATGCTCTTTTATTAGAAAAGAGTTGACGCGTGTATTGACAGGAGCATTTATCTCTGTTTATATAGCAAAAAAGCACCTTATATGACGTTAGAACGCCATGTTATAGTCTTATTTCAGGTAATAGTGGACGTGTGAATTAATAGTAGCATTTATCATTAGCAGAGAGCAGCATGCAGCCTGACACAGACACACTGGAGCAGGAACAAAACGATCTCCACACAGAAAAAAAAGAGATTTATACATCAGCTACTTAATGGCAGATGTTGATTAATCAGTGACACGTTATAATCGTCCCAATTAATCGGTCGGGCTCTTGTCTGAATTGCTTGTAACAAGTCAAAAAAAAAGCTGCCAATGGACAAAGAAAGAAAAAAAGTTTCTTGTATCATGACATTCTAACTTCAAGAAACTAGACGAGCAAATTTTTCTTATCCCATTGACATATATTTTTACACTCATTACAAGCAATTCAGATGTCATTTTTGTCCTTAAATATCAATTCTGTGTTTATAGTTGTTGATGATATTGTACATGCAAATTATTATTATTATTTATTTTATTATGTATTCATTTTCCCTTTTATGCCTTACTATTACCTTGTACAAGAGAGCACAGTATACCAAAAAAAAATTCCTTGTATCTTGGAGCATACTTGGCGATTAAAGTCGATTCTGATTCTGAAATAAGACATGATTCTAGACTCGCCAGTTGAATGTGGCTCATAATAAAGACTAATAAGAAAATTTTGACCAAATATAAGACATAAAACACTTGCTTAGACTTCAGTTTTTGCAGTGTAAGCTTGAGTTGCTGTGTTCAGCCTCGATAACGTATCATATAATGTGCAACTGAAATTGTCAAAAATGCTTTTAAAATGAAAAGTTAGAGCAAAAATTAAGATAATTCTACCTAAGGATTCCAAAAACTATCATACTAATTATTAACGAACTGATAACTGGAAATTATGACGTCATTTTAATAAGTCCGATGTCATTATGACTGCTCTGACCTGAATGGCCTGCACTGAATGCTGCATTCAAGTGGCATCGGCATAAAACGAATAACTCTTTCTGACTGGGAAAATTTAAGAATTTCTTCTTATGTTGGAAAACAACACTGTAAAAACTGAAACCTAAGCAAATGTTTGTGTCTTGTTTTTAGTAAAAAAAATGGTCTCATAATACTTCATATGAGCCCCACTCAAGTAACAAGTTGCTAACTAACCAGAAGCTTTCTTATTTTCGGCTATATAAAGACAAAAATGATGTCTGAATTGCTTGTAACAAGTTTAAAAAAAATGCTAATGGGTTAAGAAAAAAGACTGCCGTTCATCTCAAGTTGATGTTTTATATCACTCTCCACTATGTGCGCTTAAGTGATTTAGCTGCTGCCTTTGTGTGCGGAAATGAAGACACATTTTCCATCTTTCAATGACTTCATCATGCATTCAAGCAAACCTACATCGAACCTGACCTGTGGCATACAAGTTCAGACTTCATGTTGTCATTTGGTTTCAAGAAAACTTCATTCAACAGCCAATAGCAGTTTCTTGATAAAAATTCTTATAGGGAGTTCTGTCCTTGGGTTTGACACATGGTATGGCACACTGCCAGTGTGGTTGATGGAGAAACACATTCAAAGCTACCAGCCCTCTAACTTTCTCAGGGGTGGTCAGATTCCAGAGCAGTTGATAATAAGTTTGTGAAGACTCTGTTTCCTGGCTCTGACCCTGAGTGATCAAAAATCTTTTAATGTAACTCAGTCATGCCCAAAGTCAGGCCTGATTGCAGCTCCGGCAAATTGCTCCCAGCTCTCATCTTACAATGTTTTAATCATGGCACTGACATTAATCATGTTCTAAAGTATGTGTACAGGACTTTATTTCAGTAATAAGATGGTGCAGAGAAGGCTTAAATTGGTGTATTAAAAGTGTTCAGAATGCAAAGTAAGAAGTAGATTGGGCTAAAAAGGTTGTTTGTAGGTCAAAATAGTCTTAAAAAGCAGATCCTGATCATGCCTTTAAAGATTCTGTCATTTTTCCCCATATTGCCCCCTAGTGGAAAAGATAAAGATATTCCCTGAGAAGAATCAACGTTTTTTTTTTATATTCCCACTATAGACTGTATATAGAATGGAAATTGTGACCCCCATCTGTTACCATTGCATGGTTTTGAAGCTAAAAGAACCCGATCAGAGGCAGCGTCATTGTGCAGCCAGAGTCTGTGCAGAGAATCTAATTTGCACGGGCAAACATAAAACATATTTTTTGAAATGTTTATTTTTAAGTCTGATCTCTTCTTGGCACCCCTATCTGATGGATCTTACTGTACTCAAAAAAAAAAACAAAAACTCAAGAATGGCAGCCGTCAACCATCGTAAAACATGACTTTAAAACCCAGTTTTCAACGTCCAATAACTATTGAAAAAACAACTTTTCAGACAAATGAGGGCTTGAACACAATGCAGCCAAATAGTATCTGAATATAATCACAGCAAACAGATGTAAAAAAACTTTTCTCCAAGGTGTATTTATCTCTTTAAATTTGACCACTGCCCCATTGAAATGAATGGGGGGACAGTTTTCGACCTATACCACAACCAGTCACCAGGGGGAACCATCATCTTCGATCATGAGATAATTGAGAGATATTTGAGGTTTTATTGCACGAGTCTATAAAGACGACATAGGTACATTTGACGCCACCTAGTGACTGATTAAGGAAATGATCCACAAATAGAGCATTATGTAACTTTCATGGTGAATGAATGTCTTATAAGAAGCTGCCGGCTTTGGTCATCTTCTCCAAAAGAAATGTGGCTCTCTGAAAAACATTTAGATGCGCTAAATGTAACTGTTAAATAATAAAGAAATTGGTGCAAACTTGACGATAACATTTGTTTATTATACAGTTCTGGACAATACTTTGTCTCTTCTTGTTGCAGAAAACTTTATGATAACTATTTTAATCTCGTCTTTCTGTGCTGTTTTTTTAAGGTTTAGTTCAGTACGAGTACAGGAGATACAACTGAACCGTCTTCACATTTTTCAACACCACCACCATTGTTTTCCAGACAGTGTTTTTTGTTTGTTTTTTCCTCTAGCAATCTGTTGAGGCTGAGTGCTTTGAGTCCATGGAGCTATTGGCTCTCCACTGGTCCCTTGGAAGGTTTCTGTTTGTTTCTGTTGGCTATTATATAACTGCCAGGCTCTCCAGAAGAACAGACCAGTCCACACACACACACACACATACACACACCACAGCCCTATTACAATGGCAGCATTTTTTAATCCATCAACAGAGCGATATATATCACACAGTGTTTGTTTTCTTCATTTTTATAGAGGAATTTGTTTCTGTGTCTCTGTGGATACATCTGTTTTTTAAGCCTCAAGTTATCCGATCTACTGAGTCCCTACAGCCATTGTTCTTTTTGCAGCAGCGCCCAACTGCACATCCTATACTCAAGATGCACTTTCTCCTATGGGAACGGCGCAGTATAGCAGGATACAACAATGGCCTCTAAGCGTTTCAGCTCCTGGTCGAGCACCTCCACAGCTGTGCTTGACAGCGCCTGTTACTCCCATAATTCGGCAACACATTTTCAAAGCTAAACCAGTCAATCACATCGGTGAATGCTGTCCTGTCTCTGTGTTCGGGTGAATGAAGTGAATTACTGTACTCCGCTCTGCTCTTGCACTGGTGTTTCATTGCATTAGCCTCCTCCTCTCTTGTCAGTTCAGTTTAGTGTGGAGGCCTTTTCTGCTGCAGCCATTTGGCTGTGTGCTGCCTGGCATTGTTCCTTTTTGGAGCTGAAAAGAAAGGGGAGAGAGGGGAAGAAAGGACAAAGCCTGGATTGAGTGATCCAACAAGCAAGGTCTTGTATCACTTTATTAACACCCAATATACAAAACTCACTGTAAAATACACCCAAGAGTTTTCCGCGTAAAAGTGAGCCATCAAAAGCTTGGGAACGAAAATGTCTTTAAGAGTTGTAACTGATCGCTCTGGCTGTTAAATGTTGATGTTATGCTTTTTAAAAAATGTAACCTGGATATTTCAGAGTCAACTCAAAAAAGCTCATGTTACGTTAGATCAAACACTGCTTATACCGGAGGTTCCCAACTTAATTCGGGCTGTGACCCCATTTTTACATCACAATTTCCCGGTGACCTCAAAGACATTTTCCTTTTAGAATTTATGTCTCTGCAAAAATATGTGGCTTTGTTAACCTAGAAATGACGTACCTCACCACTTGGATGCTTTCAGTTCCCGCACACTAACTGTCAAAATGAATGTTGTACATGGACATTTTGAAGAGCAGGGACAAAAGCAAAAAAAGAAGGCCACTATAGCTCGTGTTTTAGCTCCCAAGAGGTTGAGATGTTATTGTATTTTAACAAGCCAAAGAAGCAGATTAGTGTGGAGTGCGAAGCAGGCAGGCACTTCAGCATTTGTTTTGGATCCAAAGAGGGCACTTAAACACAATTTTTGGCTACCAAGAGGGCACCTGAGTGTGTGTTTTGGTTCCTAGGAGGTTGGTTTATTATGTTTTAACTAGCTAAATAGGCAGCACAGTGTGGTTTGTGAACCAGGCAGGCATTTCGGCATTTGTTTTGGATCCAAAGAGGGCACTTCAGCACATTTTTTTTTTCTTTTTGGCAACCAAGAGGGCAGTTTGGTGTATGTTTTGGCTCCCAGGAAGTCAATCTATCATGTGTTAACCAGACAAGAAGGTAGAACAGTGTTGCTCCCCTGCCAGGAAACCACTTCAGCATTTGTTTTGGTGCCCAAGGGAGCAATGTAGCACGTTTTGGTTGCCAAGAGGACACTAGAGTGTGTTAGGGCTCCCAGGAGGTTGGTTTGTCAGGTTTTGAATTGCAAAAGGAGCAGATGAGTATGATTTTCCAACCGGGCAAGCACTTCAGCATTTGTTTTGGATTCTAAGAGGGCACCCAAACACAATTTTTGGCACCCAAGAGGGCACTTTGGTGTATGTTTTGGCACCCAAGAGGTCAGTCTATCATGTTTTAACCAAACAGAAGGGTAGATCAGTGCAGTTCCCCAACCAGGAAAGCACTTCATTATTTGTTTTGGATAAAGAGGGCAATGACAGCTCAAGTTTTGGCTCCCAATAAGACACTTGAGTGTGTGTTTGGGCTCCCAGAAGGTTGGTCTATCATGTTTTAACCAAACAGAAGAGTAGGTATGTGTGGTTCCCCAACCAGGAAAGCACTTCCGCATTTGTTTTGGATAAAGAGGGCAATTACAGCTCATGTTTTGGCTCACAGGAGGCCACTTTGGCGTATATGTCTTGACACCCAGGAGTTCGGTCTATCATGTTTAACCAAACAGAGGGGTGGATAAGTGTGGTTCTCCAACTTGGAAAGCACTTTAGCATTTGTTTTGGCTCACAAGAGGGCAATTTGGCATGTTTCTGTTCCCAAGAGGCCACTTTGGTGTGCGTTTTGATTCCTTGGAGGTCAGTTTGTCATGTTTTAATCAGCCAAATAAGCGAACGATGTGGTTTGCCAACCAGGAAGGCATCACTTTGCATTTGTTTTGGTTCCCAAGTAGACAGTTTGGAGTACATTTTGCCTCCAAAAATTGTACGTCAGAGCGTGTTTTTCATCAACCCCCTGTGTATGTACACCAATGGTTTCAAACAGGTCTTTTATGTTATCAGTGAGAAATAAAGGACACTTCTTTAGTTGTTTGAGCCCCAAAATTTCAAGTTTTCTTATTTAGAAATCTAACTTTTATTACTTCATGTGGCCATACAGCCTGGTTTATGTCTTGACGCAATCGCAAGATTTCACATGATTATGTATTGACAATTCCTGATGGTCACACTCAGTAAAGGAGAGGAATGGGCGAAAAAATAATCTTGTAAATGCCGTTAAAAAATGCAAACTTCTTCTACTCTAGTTTAGTAATCTGGTAGACTGGTGTTTGTGATAAACTGCCCCCTGCAGTTTGGGAACGGAAGCCAACAGACGCAGTGGTGTTTTAACTTTAAAAAATAAAACTTAGTTCAGTCATTTTTTTTACACGACCCCATTTCAATTCCGGGCGACCTCATATGGGGTCCCGACCCACAGGTTGGAAAACACTGGTTCACACTCTTTCCTCCTGACTTGTTGTGTTTTGTTGAACATGTTACAAAAGGTAACTGAGGCTGAGGTTTGAGCCTCCTTTTAAAGAAATCCCTTCACCTATTTGTTTATGTCTTTTTCATGCTGAATCCCACATCGACCAGTTTGACTTTTCCAGAATTTTCCGTCACCTTGATGTACTTAAACCCTGTCAAAGCAATTTAAGCATGATGCAACGCCTGCAGCTATAACACTGACTTCTAGTCCCAAACACTGCAGCTGAGAGAGGGGACAGAACGAGTGCAGAGGGAGGAGAGCAAAAGACAGAGAGCATGGAAAGAGGGAGAATGAAAGGAGGAGAAAGACAGTGAGACGATGAAAGGGAGAGAATGAAAAGGAGAAAAAGACAGAGAGAGGGAGGAAGAAGAAGAGGGGATGCAGGCAGAGAGAGTTGAAGAAGAGGGGAAGAGATAGAATGAAAGGAAGAAGAAAGATAGTGTGGGAGAATGAGAGAATGAGAGGAGGGGGAAGAGAATAGAAGGAGAGAGAGAAACCAAAGGGGGTTAAAGGAGAGACAGAAGCACACAGAGAAAGACAGAGATGGAGCATGGAAAGAGGGATAATGAAGGAAGAGAGAAACAGAGCCAGTGAAGAGGAAACAAAGGCAGAAGAAGAAGAGAAGAAGGCAGAGAGAGAGAGTTGAAGAAGAGAGGAAGAGGTAAAATGAAAGAAGAAATACAGAGAAAATGGTAGGACAAAGAAAGATGCAGAGAATGAGAGGGGGAAAGAGACTAGAATAAAATAGAGAGAAAGCAAAAAAATGGAGAGAATGGAAGGAGAGAGAGTGAAGTAAAGAGAGAGAAAGAAAGAAGGCACGATAGAAGAGAGGAGGCAGAGAGGGATAGATTAGAGGACGAGAAAAGAGCGAGAATAGGAAGAAGATGGAAAGAGTGAGAGAGATGATAGTAAGAGAGAGAAAAGGAAAGAGAGGACAGGAAGAGAAGGGGAAAGAGAATGAAACGATAGAGGAAAACAGAGAGGGGAGAGAGGGTAGAAGAGGAAGAGAGAAGGAAAGAGGGAGAAATGGAAGTGGTAAAGATAGAGAGAGGATACGAAAAGAGAGAGAGAAAGAGGAGAGAGGAAGAGAGGGAGAATAGGAAGAGGTAGAAAAATAATTTAGGAAGAGAGACAAAAAGGGAGAAAATGGAAGTGGTAAAATTGAGAGAGGATAGGAAAAAGAGAAAGGGAGGGAGCTTAGGAAGAGGTAGAAAAAGAGAATTTAGGAAGAGAGAGGGGAAGAATGGGAAGATGTAGAGAAAGAGGAAATGAAGAGAAAGAGAAACAAAAAGAAAGAGGGGCCGAGAGTGAAATGGAGAAGAAGAACAGATGGAGGAAAAAAGAGAGGGAGCATATAGGAAGAGGTAGAGGGGGAGAGAAAGGGGAGAGAGGAATACAGGGAGGGTGGATGAAAGGAGATGGAAAGAGTCAGTGTAAGAGATAAAAAGAAGAGATAGAGACAGAGAATGGAGAGAGTAAAAGAGAGAGGGAAAGAATTGTGCAAGAGAGAAATGCAGACAGAAACTGGGAGGGGAGAGAGAAAACTGAAGGACAGTGAAAGACAGAGGGAAAGAGAGAACGGAGACAAAAATACAGGGAGAGAGAAAAACTATATAAAGAAGGACAGACGACAAAATGACAAAGAAAGAGTGAGAGACCTGGAGGAAAGAGAAGTAAAGAGGTTGAGAGACAAAGAGACAGAATAGGAGGATACAAAGAGAGAGGGGGTGTAAGAGGATGAGGAAGAGAGAAAGAAAGAGAGGGAGAAATGGAAGTGTAAGATGAGAGAAGATAGGAAAAGAGAGAACAAGGGAGGGAGCCTATGAAGAGGTTGAAAGAGAGAGGGAGAATAGGAAGAGGTGAAGAACGAGAATTCAGGAGGAGAGAAAGAAAGAGGTGGAGAAGAAGAATTGAAAGTATTGAAGAAAATTGAAGTGGGGAGAAGATAGGACAAGAGAGAGGGAGTATATGAAGAGGATGAGAAAGAGGATAGGAAGAAGAAAGTAAGGGAGAAGAGGAAAAGGGAGAGAGAAAATGGGACAGAAAGAGAGATGGAGAGAATGGAAGGAGAGAGAGTGAAATGAAAAATTAGGAGGAAAAAAGAGATAGAGCATAGAAAGAGGTAGAGAAAGAGGGATAGTAGGAAGAGATCGAGAGGGGGAGAGAAAGAGAGGAGAGAGGAATACAGAGAGGGCGGTTGAAAGGAGATAGAAAGTGAAAGTATGAGAGAGAAGTGAAGAGAGACAGAATGGAGAGAGAGAGAGAGAGTAAAAGAGAGAAAGAATTGTGCAAGAGAGACTGGGATGGTGAGAGAAAAAGAGAGCAAACTGAAGGACAGTGAAAGACAGAGGGAAAGAGAGAAAGGAGACAAAAATACAGGGAGAGAGAAAAACTGTATACAATGAACGACAGACCTCAAAATGACATGGAAAGAGGTCGAGAGACAAAGACAGAGAATGGGAGGATATGGAGAGAGAGGGATGAGTGTAGCAGAAATCACACAACAAATAAGGCTTTATTCTCCCTATAGATCATCCGTACACACTTTTGTGTTTTTAGGAATCTGCCACATTGCAAGAGTCAGACGGTAAATAGAAGCTTCTCAGTCTCTTGTGGATCAAACTTATTTCTGTAAGATCTCTGCGAGTTTATATTTTGTGCTGATGCAGTGTGTACTCCTGTGTTTACCCGGTGTGATTGTGCGACTCTAAGAGGAAGTCAGATCCAGAGATCCAAAGGTGCGGCGCACTTTCATTCACTCGTCGTGTTATTGCCTGTTTGCTTTTCCTCTTCATGAGCCCTGTAGCACAGGCCCAGGGTGGCGGGTAAGTCTGTCACCCCGGGGTCCTGGTGCTGTTAGGACATCAAAGCTGTTGGTAACCACATGCTTAGGAATTCAACTCAACACACGCAGACAAATACACACAGACACACACACACAAACAGAACCAAGCTTAAACAGAAATAGAGGGACAGACAGATGGGGTGTTTATTTGTTGGAGAGACCCCTGATGGTTGACAGGATCACTTCACCGAGGTCATTCTTTGTTCGTGATTTGTGTATACATGTGTGGGTTACTGTGTGTGTCCTGTTCACAGGGAAACCGTGTGTATGCAAGATGTGTCTTTGGGTACAAAAAAGGAAAAAAGAACACAAATATATAATTTTTCGGGAAAAGAAGACACGTGTGTTTACTTCGGCGCATCCCCACAAACGGATGTGGCTTTACACCAATATATGATGATTGAGGGACTCTTGATATTATTATGTGTGTTTATGTGAGTGAGTGTGTGTGTGTGTGTGGACAGGCAAGGACAGAGGGATGAGCGCTGCAGGAGACGTCCTGTTTGACAGACACGGTGGATGTTTGGATACACATGTAATGTAACAGGGGAGGGACATGGGGGAGAGGACCAGGGGAGTCACTCCATCATTCCTGATAGATGAGAGGGAGCAAGCAGGGGGGAGAGAGGGAGGGAGGGAGGGTTGAAGGCAGGGGCGAAAGAAAGCAAGCTGTCACAGGGATATAGACCCCCCCCCCCTGCTGAAAACACTACGGCACAGGATGCTCGTTTTGTGATCGGTGACTTCAGCGCTATCAATTCAGGATCCACAGAGGCCGTGTGTCAACTTTATATATTTATTTATTTTCTCACATTTTACGCTACGTATCTTTTTTCCCTCTGAGCATTGCTCTCAATTGTTCTGGCATGTTGAATGATTTTTTTTTAATCTCACATCATGAAGACATTCAGGCCCCAAGTTGAAAAAATCTACACACAAACAAAAGTCAATAGATAGTTTTTCATTTCCCGCTTGTTCTGATCCACTTCACTTTAAAGGGACTGGGAGGACTTTCTGAGTGATCTTGAAAAATCTCATTTTTATCTCCATGCCTGATCAGAATCTACAACTAACGAGATAATCAGCGCTATAATAGGTTACTTCTTAATGCTGTTCCCAATTGGGTTGGACTGGACAGGATTGATTTACAAAAAGCTGAAGTCTCTATCACAACACCACCCCGGCTGACAAAGTTTACTAGTGAGACGAGAGGTCTGTTTTTCTACGCTGAAAACAATTTCTTGGATTTATCAAGCATCAAAGGTGGACACAGAAGCTAGACTGTCTGACAGCAAAATGACAGGGGCAGAAGAAAGCTAAATGGGAGAGTGAAAGAGCATGGGCTTAAAGCTAAAACACAAGCAAGAGATCAAAATACAGGCTAAAGCAAGAGGCTAAAACACACCCAGAGGCTTAAACATGGGGTGGAAGCTAAAACATGAGCCAAAGGCTTAAACACCAGAAAGAGGTTAAAGCTCAAGCTAAAAACTAAAAAACAGGCTATCAGCTAAAACAAGAGCTAGGAGCTAGGACTTAGGCAAGAGGCTTAAACACCTGCTAGAGACGTAAACACAGGTAAGATAATGAAACAAGAGCTAAAACTTCAAACATAGGCTGGAGGCTTAAACAGGAGTTCAGGGTTAAAACAAGAGCTAGAGGCTTAAACAAGAGCTAAAGGCTAAAACATTGACTTCAGGCTAAAACACAAGCAAGAGATCAAAATACAGGCTAAAAGCACACCTTGAGGCTTAAACAAGGGGTGGAAGCTAAAACATGAGCCAAAGGCTTAGACACCAGCTAGAGGTAAAAGCTCAAGCTAAAAGCTAAAACAGGCTATGGGCTAAAACAAGAGCTAGAGGCTTAAACACGAGTTAGGAGCTAGGACTTAGGCCAGAGGCTAAAACACCGGCTAGAGGCTTTAACACAGGTCAGATAATAAAATAAAGGCTAAAGGCTAAAACAGGCTTGAGGCTAAAACACAAGTTAAGGGTTAAAACAAGAGCTAAAAGCTAAAACATTGACTGGAGGCTAAAACTGGGGATAAGCTGTTTGTGATAATGTTCATTCCAACCCGCATGCAGCAGTTACACTGCAGTGATCCGTTCAAACCTGGAAGTCTATCAATAAAATGTAGAGCCAGGTTATGTTTGCTCTACTTGGTAGATGAGCACTGGTAGGACATAACCAGGATTCACTTACACTACAGGTTACAGACGTGTGTCAGAGCACCGGGCTGTGAGTAGCACTGAATGTAGCCAGCTCCTAAACTACGCTACAACTTTGAAAAGTTTGTTCTTTGTCACATTTCAAACAGTAGTGCTACGTATTGGCTGATAAATACATTACCTTGTCACGTTGTATGCGGTAAAAAGTTTCTTGTACAAAGAAAATTGGTAAAGCAGATCTGCTTTCCATTCATTTTTCAAAACAAATACACAAGTCATGTCATCACAACAGTTTGCGTGAGTTCTCTGGCTAAAGGAGTGACTGAAACCCACTCCATACATATTCTCCTCACGGTCCCTTTAATAATCACTAAGTATTCAGCTTTGAACATAAAACTTCCCAAATTCCATTGAATAATTGGTTATTGAAGCACAACTGTATTGCAACAAACATGAAGCGCTTTCATCATTTTACTTTTCTTTTTTTTCACTTCTGGGGTCTGGCTGATCTTCAGCATAATCAGCTGCTCATTTACATTTAACCTTTTTCTCCTTCCTTCATTAGCGCTCTCCACTACTATCAGTGTTTCACATCGCGGCTCTATCTTTGATCGTGCACATGTCCACCTTCAGCGGGGAATAGACTTTATATTAGCTCACGTGAATCAGAGCAGAAGGGGTCAGCCAAACCTGCAAAAGTGCCAAATTTTAATACAGAAACAGTTTTCTAATTTTAAACAAATGCTCTTTTAAGCAGCAGATATTGACCAGATACTTATAAAATAGCTTTGTACTGGATAGCGGTCATACAAGATGTCTGTTGTTCTCTGTGTTGAAGATGTGCTGGTGCCGCAACCTTAGACGTGTCTGGTTGCTTCTGCTGTCAAGTGTCTCACTTATCTAAACACGTCCTGTATGCTCGTACGGTGACACTGAGAGGAGTTGTCACAGGCATCATTGCGTTGTACAGCTGCAATGCGTTCAGTGAAGAGAGGCCCCGGAGTGTCATCTCCGTTTGAAAAACCAAAGCGTCACAGCATAAATGACTGTCTTCCAGCAGCTGTCTGATCATGGTGTGCTGCTACGCTACACACGCAGGCGCGACAACCTTTCCATTTCGACAAACATTGCACTCTAATGACAGCGAGGCAAAATCAGAGACGTCTGTTTTAACACTTTTGAGAGTCGAGGCACAGCATGGAAATCTGGTGGTAATTCAAAACTGGGGTCCTTGCTCGTTGACTTGTAGACAGCAAGCACTGATGTAGTGACATGTAAGAATTGCAACAGTTATCTGTATAAGAACAGAAATGTCAGTCAGTCAGTCACTGCTTTTAGATTCTAGGACTCAGTGTTTAACATAGTTTTAACAGGAGAGCTACCTGGAGCCAATTTCTGTCTCTTTCTCTTTCCAACTTTCTGGGCCACCAAGCTGCAGCAGACAGCTGTTCACCATTGAGTCTGGTTTGCTCCTTTTTTTCCCCCTTGCCATTGTTGCCAAGTGCTAAGTTGGTCTCTTTGAATAATACTTTAAAGCTGTTTTCAGCCATGCAAAAGTTTCTAAAACACTTCAAGAGCTCTGCCACCTTAAATCCTCCTGAGTTGACTGTTCCCACATGTCCATGCACAGTGTGAAGAGTGAAGAGTGAACCTCAGGGGGCTGGATAGTCACTGTGTGAAGCTGCTTATGTATGATAAAAACCACTGATCATTCAGTTCAGCTCCTTTAGATGTCACATGACAGCAAATATTGTGAATGTTTACAATTAAGATCAATTTAAAGTAGCTGTAAGGACTTTCTGGAAAAGCGAGCATGACTGCTAAAATTAAAAACTCTACTTCCCAAAAGCCCTTGCTTTCCACTGTTGTGATGAGCCAAAATGTGTTTGTTTCAGTTTGTTTTGGAAAATTATATGGACATTGTATCTTTGTTTTAACACTACTTTTCTTTAGGCTGTGTATCGTGGCCACATCTGTTCCCTCTAAGAGAGTCTTCTCCAATTAGGCATTTATAAGGCTTCTCATAAAAACACTGTGCGTAAAAAAGTTTTCAACACAAATACCATTAGGTTTTGCAAAGTTATGGTAAATATATGGCTACAAAAGATCCCAAATTAAGAGCTGTTCAGGAGTCAAAAGAGCTGGCTCTTCTTTGGGAGCCGAGCCAAAAGAACCAATTCTCTGAAAAGAGCCGAACTTCCCATCAACACAACAGACAAACTTTGTGAACTCAGTCTTTACTGTAGCTTGGTAGCTGGCTACATTTAGCGCTACTCACAGCCTGGTGCTCTGAGACGTGTCCATACTGTGTAGCATTAGTGAATCCTAGTTATGTCTTACCAGTGCTCATCTACCAAGCAGAGTAAATGTAACCTTGCTCTCCATTTTATTGACAGACTCTCAGGTTGGAAAAGATCGCTACAGTTGAAATGCTGCATGTGGGTTGGAATGAACTTCATTACCGACAGCTTGGCCCATGTTCCAGCCTCAAGCCTGTATTTTAGCCTTCAGCCTGTGCTCTATCACTCCCTTTTAGCTTTCTTTTGTTGTGTTTCTGTCAGACAGTCCAGCTCCTGTTTCCACTATTACTACAAAATAAATCCAAGAAATTGTTTTCAGTGAAGAAACACACAGATTTCAAGTCTCACTGCCAAACTTTGTCAGCTGGGGTGGTGTTGTCATAGAGACTTCAACTTGCTGTAGGGCCAGTGTGACCCTAATAAGCTGAGAAATAACCTATTATAGAGCTGATAATTTTGTTTCAAATTTTTAATTACTATCGGCCATACATCTAGATATGATACTCTCAAGATCACTTAGAATGTCCCCATAGTCCCTTTAACAAGGTTTGTAGACAAAGATGGTTTTAGCCTTACTGTCAGTTATGAATTACAGAATGCATCCATAATTTTCTATTTCTGTCTAATGATTAAGCAATGACTCAGTCATTTGCATACATCAGATTTAGTTGGGCTATGAACGAAGAATTATGTAAAAATCTGGTTGACTTTCAAAATAAAATACCCTGTTTTGACAGCAGGTTCTCCCCACTACAACATACCTTTCAAATCAGCACAACAAGGCAGGGAGTCAACAGGTTTGTGGCTTTTTAGAGCCCAGGAATGACAACTTTAATGAGGAGAGGCTCATCATCATTGAGGGAGGAAGCATGGGAAATATTCAGTCACCTGACTCCAGCTGTGCTGTGGTCTGGCTACGTGCAGAATCTCGAAGATGGGTGTAGACAGAGGAAGGCTAACAGAGCCAAACCGCAACCGAGCGGAGACGGATCAGACGTGGATCTGGCGGATATCCGACATCAGTCTGCTGAAATACACTTCATCTGAATAATGACTCATGCTCTCCATGTTGTGATTACTTGAATAGTGAGTATATATGAAGTGTAGTAGAATAAAGTGATTCTGTACCATGAGAATTATTTGAAAAGTGATCTATAGGGATACATGCTTGCCTTATTCTTATGATGATAGAAGTAAAAAAAAAGTAGTGTCTTTCCAAAGTACACTTACTATTGCCATCATGCCTTGACAGGCTACTAAAAGAGTTGAAGTCAGGTGTTCTTACAGGGTATTGACAAACTGACCCCTGCAAACAGCTGCATTCTCTTTGAGCGAGAGATCAGCAAAGATTATGAGAAGAGACGACAGAGAGACAATAGCAGACGCTACTAGCTGGAAAACCTCAAGCAGCTCACACTCAAACGGAGTATGTGTCGTTATAATGAGAAAAGATCATGGAGATTTTGGAGAGGATCAAAGGATGGAGCTTCAGAGACAAGTGCTAAAAAGGAAACAAAGCTCGTTTTCTATGGTTTTTCTGTCAGAAATGGGTGATTTTGGTGAAACCAGCCTGTGTTCTACTGCAGATTACTGAAGGGTGGAAAAAGATAGAAACAAGCTTTTTTTTCCTGATGGAAGAAGAGAATTTATCATTTCTTTTGGTAGTTTTGTTGTTTATGTAGCCATGGAATACTATATTCTGTAGGGCTTGAAAGACTAGTCAAAATGCTCTGTAAACATCTGGAAGCCAATGAGTTAATGCTGTTATGACAAAGTGCACTGCTTTACATTTTTAAATGTGTTTATTTCCTTTTTCCTATGCCTTCGTGTTGTTGATCTTGCCGTGGTGACCTTGGTGTTTCTTATTGTTAACGTCTTCCATCTTAATCAACTCTGCAGGAAGCAGATCAGAACCTCCACCAGGGTCTTTATGTGCATGGGAAAGAGAGGGAAGTCGAAAGAAAGAGAGAAAAACTGCAAGACATGAGTGTGGGAGACATAACTGTCAATATATACAGGTCATTAGTAAAGCAGACGTGAGCTGAGGTGAGGAAAGGAAGACAAAGTGCTTAGCACAGCAGGACCCTGCTCCTAACTGACACGTTCACACACACACACACACATACTACACAGACGTAAACACATTCTGATTCTGAAATGTTCCAACCTGTTTTGTGCATTCGTAAAGCCTCCCAGACTAATCTTTCACTGACCTGTTGACATCTGGATATAAAATTCCCATGCTCTCAAAGTAGATATTTCGTTATGCCACCTTGGGATGATACAGCGGGCCGTCAACAGTCTTTTTCCTCAACCCCAAAAAAGGCGGAAACGGATCAAAGAGACCTGGTCAGAATAAAGTCCTTCAAATCCTGGCCACCCTTCAGTGCTTGGAATGAAAGGCTGTGAAAAAGCTGCTCCTTACACTTTCAGGTCC
This sequence comes from Thalassoma bifasciatum, assembly GCA_008086565.1. Lineage (NCBI taxonomy): Eukaryota > Metazoa > Chordata > Actinopteri > Labriformes > Labridae > Thalassoma > Thalassoma bifasciatum. Next base: position 12,033 of record RPOG01003066.1, on the reverse strand, counting down.
AGCTACAGGTCCTGAGGTTGTCTATATTCTGTTTCACTCTTTTCATGCACACTTTGATTCAGCTCCCCAAGCTACCCTGTCAGAAAGTCTCAAGCCGTTTGGAGTAATAGAGCTGTTCAATTATATTTGGACTTCATTCAGTAAAATAAATTAGAATTAAAGCTGCAGAGCAGAACTTTTGTCATCTCCAGCAGATACAGCTGTAACACAGAACCATAGATGTCGGCTTGTGAAGTGTGGCTTAGGGTTGTTCTCTCACTTCTCTTTCTAATTTCAATAAACTTCACAGTTAAAGAAAAAGAGGAAGGAAATCAAGTGATGGAGTTTATCATCTACTGAGTTTAACTCAGAGGAATGTGTCCACATACAGTTTACAGTTAAGTGAGTGAGTTAAGTGAGTGTCAGCTGTTTCACACAGTGCTCTCAGTTTAAAATAGTCTAGTTCAGGGACGCTGTTTATCAATGTCACCTTTCCATCACCAAAGAGATGATAGAACGGGAGTTTGACAGGGTTTTCTATGGCAATTGTAGAGGAGGAGAACTCACTATGCTCATTGCTTTTTGGTACTTTTTCAATACTAATGCTACAGGATTATTTCATATCACTTTTTTATGGGGGCCAGCAGGTGTCAAATGATTTGCAAAAGCTTCATCGCAAATGGAATGACACAAATACAAACATTACAACACAAATACAGCAGCTACAGCATGAATACAAATGGAAAAACACTAATTCAAAAAATACAGTAAAAATGTACACAGTACAACATAAATGTAAAAGCTACAACACAATGGAAAATTAAGCCACAATGAAAGTTAAGAGAGTTCAACTCTTAGTGGTTTCCTCACAGACGGTCATCCCAACGGTGCAGTTTTTGCACCAGACACAGAAAATCTCTACTTATTTTTACTCTATTGTCCTCTGTACCACAATTTACGATGTCGGCTTTTCTGTCCCGATTTGTTTTTGATGTCGGATCAAGAAAGACTCCAATTTCTGTTTACACCCGGAGTGTTTTAACTTGCACAATTTGTGCTGAATACCTTCCAACTGCACATGAGGACCCTTTATGATTCATTTCATTTGTGTTTGTTTGTTTAGCTAAACTTGATGTCTAAGTGAATATGTAAGGTTGATTGACCAACAGGCAACACTGTTTTTAATTATATTTGTTTCTCTCTGATTGGTACCGTGTTGAGAGGCTCTCACCTTTGCTCAATTGTTCATTTTTGCTCATTATTTAAGTGTCATGTAAGTCCACCTTTTTGGTGCATGGCAAGATGAAATAATAATAAACTAAACCAAACTACACCATACTGGAACTGTAGTTGTATTTGATTATGAGCCCTAACAACATATATTTAAAGTCAAGGCTTATGATTTATGTCCTTTTTAAATGTATTTGTGTTATATGATTTTGTTTTTAAATACTGCATCTGAAAGTATGTAACCCACTGGCGGTTTTTGCTACTCTGTTCGTATCGCACTGTACGGCATTAACTTTTCCTTAAAAGATATCAATAATTAAAAAAAAAACAAAAAACAAAAAACATTTTGTTTACTCTTACTCGTTTTGCATGGACTGATCCTTTGGGATAACAGCTAAAAGTTGAGCTCTTTTAACTTCCATTGTGGCAATATTTCCATTGTGTTGTGGCTTCTGCATTTGTGTTGTAGCTTTTGTATTTCTTTTATGGCATTTGCATTCATGTTGTTCCATTTGCTTTTGTAATGTGGCTTTTGCAAATAGTCTGACACTCACCAGCCACTGAATGCTTTCATGTTTCTTTGTAAGATAAATAAATAAATAAAAAGAGACACTTTCAAGCCTACAGAAGAGGGTACTAGCCATTGGGAAAAATGGTTCTGTATATTTATTTTAATTATTAGGAGAAAAACAAATCTGAATTTACAGTCTAAAGCATTCTGACGTGACACTCAGACTGATTTACATCTTATGAGAAGTGTCACAGAGCAGTTTAGTGACATAAAGTGCTGGTGAGAAGTGCCCTAAACAAAGGTCACTGATGCTGCCAATGCAAAACAAACAAATAAGCAAACAAGTAAAAAGCAAGAAAGTCGATGCAGATCCTCCATCTTTCATTTTTTTCTCTTTTTTTCTTGATTGTTATCCCTTCGCTTGAATGCTAATTTACAGAATCCTGAAGATATATCTTTTTTTAATTCTGGCATAGACTGTGCCATAGTGAGTAGCTTCAAGCCTGGCCACACTTTAAAATTGGGATTGTCAGAGGGGCCAAATCTGGGTCAAATTGGTCTGAGAATCCTGTCATGTGAACGAGACTTTAGCCAACACTGGTTTTGGTTTGAGTCAAAAAATTGTCCATAATGCATCTTGTACCTTTCAAACTGCAGCGCTTATAACGAGTTAACACATCGCTGTGATAAACTCCCATGAGGTTAGGACAAATACGAGTCAAAGAGAAAACCTCAGACCCTGTTTGTGCCTGTGGCTGTTTATGATTGAGATTCAGAGAATGAATTCAGCCCTTGAGCAGGAGGTCAATTTGTTGTTTCATTTTGCTGTGACCTCAGCCATCAGGAGAGATTGGACATATTCTTGGATAAAAAATAAAAAAAATATATAAAAAAAACAACACTGGGGACTTTACAGTTAAAGTGTCTGTTATGGTTGTTGTCATTAATCTTGGTGGCAGAGCTCCGTGAATAACCTTGGAGTAAGATGACACAGAACTGGCTTGGAGGAACTGCTGGGGGGGTCCAAAACATCCCAGAAGTCCCCTTATCAGCTAAAACAGTGTTTCTCAACCTTGGGGTCAGGCCCCATGTGGGGTCACGAGGCGATTTGTGTGGGGTCGCAAAGTCATTTTGGGAAAATTCTGACTAATACCTAACTACAAAATTACAGGCGGGGCTGTTTAAGTTGTTTTCTGCTTCATTATTTTTCCAAAATTTGTTGCACCAGCCAAATTTCTTTAATCTGAACTGTAGTGTTTTCCCCGGAGGAGTTCAATGAGCAATTGTTCATGAACTTGTTCAGATTTTGCACTGAAAAAACAGAATTTTGAGCAAGTGTTTCTCTTATTTTTAGTAGAAATTGCCTTTTTATTCTTAATATGAGCTACATCCAACTGACCAGTCCAGAAAAAAATGTCTTATTTCAAGTTCTTAAGAGACAGAAAATGAGGTCTGAATTGCTTGTAACAATTTTTAAAAATGGACCAAGAAAAAACAAAAAACGTCTTGAATTGAAACATTATTTGCATTTCAAGCAACTTGACGAGCAAATTTCTTATTCCATTGGCAGATTTTTTTGACTTGTGAACTGAACATACTGTTTTTCTGCCTGATAAGATTTATTAAGACTCAAAAAAAACTCCATACACAAAAATGAGAAGACCAAAATGTTGACTTATTCTTTTTCAGAAACATAAATGTCCAAAATGAACCATGGGCTGTTTTTTTTTCTCCCCACTTTTTTCTTAAGATTTTAATTAGTTTGTGTTGATTTTTGTATCTGGGGGTCTCAGATACTAGTGCGTGTTAAATTTGGGGTCATGACTCAAAAAGGTTAAGAATGGCTGAGCTAAGGGGACATGATATCTTGATTGTTGCTTGGAATCATAGATGAAAGAATAAAGACAAATCAAATAAAGAAACCCATCTGAAAAACTCGCTTTTCACTAAGCTGGTGATATCTCACATGAGCCTGTCTGTTATAAATTGATCAATAGACCTGGACTCCATGCATCCCTGAATCTCCCTGTAATAGAGACAAAGGAAAAGGTCCCTGGGCTGCTATATTTCATACTCAAGCCATCCCTATCCATCCGCAAGAAGAGGAGTGGTGACATTTTACCTCTGAGCCATGGCAGTTGACTAAGGATTGGTGTCAGCTGGAATGACATGCCCTTTGCTGTGTAAAAGTGTAAACGTGCATCTGTATGAGCAGAGTGGGGTCATTTGTGTGCCAGTTATGTTCCACTGTTGTGTATCTGCATATGAGTGTGAGTGAGTTTGCGTGTGCTGATTAAAGTCGGTCAGGCCTCAGTGATCAGGCCTTTAGCCGTCCCCGCACTCGGAATGCCAAACACAACCGAGCATGCCCAGAGCGGCCAAGCATGGCGACTGCACTGCTAGAGCTCAGCGGACAACCTGGAAGGTCTGCAGCTGTGAGTACGAATATCTGTCTGAGTGTCCGGTCTCATTTCATCTGTGCTCGTCACTGGCCATACCAAGCAATCGAGGCACAAACGAAAAAACACAGATTTTCTTCTCATGACACCAACTTCCAACAGCTTTACAAAACACAAAAATGAATGTGTGTGTAAGTGTGGAAGACTTGTCCTGGTAAGGTCATTTGAATAACTTATGAATCTATTTCGTCATTCTTGGATTAATTTTTACTGCTGCGTGGCCTTTGCTTTTAAAATCTATAAAGATAGGAAGAAAGGACAGTGGGCAATGTTAACGTGATTCAGCAAAATTAAGATGGTAGGAATTTGATATAAATAAAGGGCATGAACTTTTAATAATCACACTTTCAACGACAAAAAAAAAAAAAAAAATAGTGCTCAGCAAAAAGAAAAGAGATCCTCATTTTTTTCCGAGAGTAAAAAGCATGGATATAGTCTATGTGACATCACAAATTGTTTTTTAAAGCCAAGTTTTGAAGTCTAAGGATGACTAAAACATGGTGAAAATTGTAGCTTAACCTAAGTCTTGGTTGCCTTAGAAAAAGGCAAAGTCAGCTGTCACCCTAGCTACACTGAACAATGCAAAACTTGTGATTTTAACCCATTAGAGCCCAGTGTGTAGCCGGAGGTACGATATGCATATTAAGTTTTGGTTGGCAGTAGATTTGAAACCAGATAAGACGGACATAATGTTCTTTTCCTGTATAAAATCTTGTGATTTATGCTCTCATACTGCAATTTCAACATGACCCAGAACACTGTTTGCTTACACTAATGTGTTTGAAGAAATCCAGTTCAAAGGTTAATGAAGAAAAACATTATAACCCAGACAGATTTTTTTTAACATTTATTCTTTGGAGAGATACAGCCATGAAATTTCTATATTTAGAAAAATATATGTAAAATTTACATTTGTGTATGATTTATTGCACTTTTCAGCAGTTTTTAGTTAATTTGAACATAAGTCTAAACATTACATTAAAGTTTGAGAAAACAAGGGATGTACTGATGTACTGTATAGCAAAAGTTAATTCACAAAAAATGACACTGCTGCATCTAAAACTGTACAGATATGCTCTGGGAAACTAGGTATGGTAGGTTATGGTAGTTGTTGTCTCTGACGGAAATTCTTTATTTTTGATTTTTTGCACTAAATACTTAATTGGTGCATTGCTGCTGTGACTCTGAATTTTCTACTGGGTATTAATAAAGTACATTGTATCCATTCATATAGGGTAAAACCTTATTTACAAATACATTGCTTGTACCAGACTTGTAAATCTGACTGTTTAGATGGTCATTACAACCAACCTGCCTCAAAGTACTCTGCATGGAGATGGGAAAACTAAACATCTAGCTTCCAGATTCTGGATTTCAGTGTTTCTTTTCCACCCCTTCAGTCTGTAAAAATAATTACAACAAAATATTTGACATGCTACGGCATTTTGCCTGCCACCCACTATTGTGAAACATGGCTGTTCAGTCAACAAAAACAAAAGTAATGCTATGGTTAGGTAGTAGAACATTCATTTAAATAAACTCGGACAACATGAATCTGTTCAGTAGCATCATACCAATGACTGCATAATATCCTTTGGATTACATTATCTGACAATTTGAAGACTTACTGAGAAGTCCTGTTGATAATTACAGATAAACTTATGGGACTCAATGTTGTGCTAAAGTTAATGTGGTTTGTTATGTTTGGAGACCACTGGGTCTCTATGGGGAAGTTAAAACTAATGGTGTGAAATAAAGTGAAAAAGTGTTAAACTTTTATCGGTGGCTCATGATTTTAGTGAGTTATAGTCAGAACAGAGGAAAGCCACAGTGTCCCCTGTGTGATCTTACTCCCCTAACATTAGTATTACCCAAAGCACCAGAGTGTGTCAACAAGTGTTTGTGCTGCCAAAAACGCTCCTGCCCTGGAAGCAGAGGCCCCTCTCTTTGTCTTTGTCTGAGTCTCTCCTCCTGAAGAGGCTGGGATAAAGTGTCACTTATGTCGGGACAAAAGATCCAACCTTTAAAGGTTGAGAGACACTGTGGAGATGAGCGCTGACCTTTCGTACAGATTACACACACTCACCCGCGCACACACTCCCTCTCATATATCCCCCAACCCCTCACACACACACACACACACACACAAAAATGCACAGAAAGTTAAAAACACCGAAGATGAGCGTTGAGAAATGGCAGACAGCAGTGTCCGACAAGATTTCTGTACTCATCATCCACAGATTTCCCACCTCCTCTGATTCATTTCCCCTCATCTCTGCCTGTTCAAAAGGATGGCACCGGGCATTTGTCAAGGTGAAGGTAGCGCAGCCCACGCTTAGCAAGACAACCGACCAATTTTTCCATTTCTTTCGCTCCGCTAGTCTTTTGCTATTAAGTGTTCCATTTCAACACCTGGATAGAATGCCAAAGTGCGAGCCTCGAGGTGTGTTGGAGAAATATCACTGACTAATGCGAGACCTTTGTGCTAAGTCCTGCAAGATTCCTGGCTTTACTGCACGACTTTGGATTGTCGAGAACAGCTACGATTATGTGCGAAGAATGAAACTGACGGTTAACTGACATCTGAATATGAGTTTTATCCTCCAGCTCTGACATCTTTGCTATACAACACAAACCAAAGCTATTTCAAAGACAGCTTTTTGGATTGTTGGAAATTTTCATTAAAGCACATCAATTGATGATCAGGGACCACGTGATAACACTTCTATTTAAAAAAAGCTGGAAGTTCTGATTTACCAGTTCAGTTTACCATTGTCAACGCTCTAAGTAATGGTGATTATTTTTCCCTGTATTGCAGTTGTAATTCATTGTGCAATTTTTCAAGGCTCCCCATCTAATTTATCCCATGTATTGTTGAACAAACACAAGCAACAAATCACTTTTTATAACAAAAGGAACTCTGTATTAGAAATATACAAATAGAAATATACAAATAGGAGTAAATAACTTTGAAGCAATAAGAGCTATTTTGATTCTTATGGAAAATTGGATAAGAATTGCTAAATTATAAGGGATAAATATTGTTATTTTTATTTATTTATTTTCATTTTATTTTGAATAAGAAAAAAACATAAATAATGGAGAAAATGGGATTTTTTCTTTTCTTTAAAAAAAAAAAAATAATAATCCACATAGGAAACCAAGTTTGATGATGGCCTAGTGGATATGGCCACGCACCATGAGGTTCGCCCTCGGGCGGGTGGCCCGTGTTCGATTCCCACCTGTGGCCTGTTTCCCGCATGTCATTCCCCACTCTCTCCCCCTTTCCTACTCTATCCACTGTCCTCCACTATCCAATTAAAGGCAGAAAAGCCCAAAAATATCTTAAAAAAAAAAAAGAAACCAAGTTTGTATGTACAGGTACATGTAAAATTAGAATATCATTAAAAATGTCAATATTTTTTGTCACTCATTTATTTACTCCTAAATTCATTGGCTCATGTGTTGGAAAGTCATATTAGTCTGTGTCAGGATATTTTTATTCTTCTTAGGGCCTGAAAAAATGTTTTCAATTTTTTTTTCCAAACATATATATATATATATATATATATAGATATAGATATATATATATTTAAATATGTTATATACAAACATTTGAGGGTGGAAAAGCTTGTAAACTATAAAATATTCAGTGTTAAAATGGATGAAATGGAGAAAAGGTTTCACAAATCATTAAAAAAAGATAATTCATGAAATTACCCAAAAAAAGGAGTAAAGAAAGGGCATATTGACAGTAAGTTCACACTGTTTTATGTTGACAGCTGGGTTAGAAATAATTGGGTGAAAAAAAATGGAAAACTTTTTTTTAATACACAAACACAAATAAAATCACTCCAAGGAAAAATCCTGACACTGACTTTTATAATTCATGCATCAGAGGGTTAAATAGGCTCATTGCACATAGAGTGAAGTATTTGAAACCTTTATTCATGAAAATGTTCATGATTGTGGCAAACAAATAATAAAAACATGAAATACTTATGAGTATTTTGCCATTTTTGGACCTGTATCTTTATTATTTTTCGCTATTTTATGACTATTTTCAGGTGTTTTATTTTCATTTTTTTTTTTACCTTTTTGTCACCCATTTTGTTGCTTTTTAACCATATTCATTGCTACATTTTGCCATGTTTCACCGCTTAGATCGTCCCTCTTGCAAAGGCAGTTTTCAGCAATTCGTCTGTTTGGTTGAGCTGGGTTGAGTAACACTGGTGTAGAGCAGAAAACATCTACTGCAAAAAAAAAAAAAGTCCAGTAGTCTGACACATTTAAAAAAAATGATGCACTGTCTGCAATTAGAATATTGCTTCAGGCAGTATTGCAATTCAATCTTACATGCAATTAATTGCTCAGCCCTACTGGGAATAATTATTTCATAAAGGGTGTTCATTTTTTAAGGCTTCACTTCGGAGGTTTGGAGCTGCTGTTTTAGTGGAGTTTAAATGCATTATTGCATTTTCTTTGTAAAAATGACCTCTGGTAAAATTCAAATATTTAACATGTATAATTCTGAAACAGACTTAAGAATGTCTATATAGGAAAGTAAAGATAGTGGTTGACATCTTTCAAAATATGACTCCAGTGTATGTGCCAGTGTCAAGTTACAGTAAAAAGCAGTTATTGCAGAAATGAGGTTGTTAGTGCTGTTGACTAAAAAGAAAAAAAAATGGTTACAAATACATTAGTGTCATTTTGATTGAATTTTGCAGAAATACAGCAACTCAAAAGAGCAAAAGTGTAACTTATAATGATCTAATTGGAAATAAAAACGGAGTCATCCATAGAAATAGATAGATATCAAATCAAAGGCCCTTGTGTGTGTCAGTGGCTCTTGTGCATATGCTGTGTTTGTTTGTGTGTAAGAGCTGGGGGATGATGGCTCGTGGATGACAGCTCGATATTAGGGGTAATTGAGATGTGAGGTATTGATGAGACCCCAACTCTAATGAGCTTTAGCCAATTAATCCATCGATTTACATGCAAATAGCTCCTGAAAGGTTTCTGGCTGTGACTGCCATCTGCATGCACTTACCATGCAAATGTCGTGCTGAGTGACACATGCGCTGCCAGCACACATGCAGAAATTTAGGGGTTTAGAGGTTGAAAGAGGAGAGAAGGGAAAAAAGACACGACTGCTTGATCACTGATAGATTACACTGCATCCCACAATTAATGAAAAGGTGTTAATTAAAGCGCCATACATTAACAGCAGGCGTGTACACCTTTTAATTATGAAGCAAACATCTTTAATTTAATGTGTCAGTCCCTCCCGAGGTATTTGCACATCAGGGTTTCTGCACGTTTTCTCTCCTTTTTACGTTTATTTATGATGTTGGAAATATACATTCTCTCAATTTGATCGATAGACTCATTCTGGGACTTCACTGTTATAATTAATGATCCCATATTTTTCTGTGCAAGCTGTGCAAGTTTGTGTATCTTATTTGAAGTAAAAAAAAAATGGCTTATAATTATCTAAGCTTTATGAAATAGAAAAAAAAATAAAGATAGTACAAGTCATTAAAGAAAAACAAACAAACAATGAAATTAGAAAAGTTTACTCCTTGAGATTAAATTTGTACAATATCCATTTTGTACGGAAGTCCTTAAAGGTCATGATTTTCTGTCATAAATTTGCTCAAGAAAACAACTTATTTTTTATGTTATCTTGGGGAAACAAAGCTGCTACCTGCTATTCCAATAATTGGGAAAAAAATATTCCAGAATGATTTTATGAAATCTGGCATTATTTCATTCCTTAAACCTTCATTAAACCTCAGCTAAGAATATGAGGCATTATTTATAATTTTAAAAGAGAGAAATATATTTTAGCCATGAGCTACTTTTCCTTTTCTTCTTAACAGAGTCCTGGGCATTAGTCATAGTCACATCACAGAAAATTTCACTTTGTAAAGAAAAGGAATGTTTGGGGACAAGATTGGCACAAACGGACCCAAACTCACAACTCAAGTATAAAAAGAAAGACTCTGTAACAAAAAAACAGCTCATACAGTAATGAACAAAAAGTCACAGCAATACTGGCAAAATTCCACTTTTTGAATTTTGCTTATCTGGAGGGTAAGCTGTGGGGAAAAAACGTAACGTACTCGAAAAAAATTGACTGCAATTTTAGAATCAGCATGCCAATTTTACTTCAAATCAGCATAAAATCTTCCCAGTGTTCCCCAGTGTTGTTGAGTCTCATCATTTTAAAGGTGAAGTATGCAGAAATTTTCGACAGGTTTCGTTTCTCTGTTCACAAACAGCATCCGAACTCGTCTCCTCTTCCGTGGCTCAGCGTCAGGAGCTGCGCATGCTCACTGCCCTCGACCCTAGCTAATAGCATGGCTAACAGTCGTAGCTTCGTAAACACACCATAGATGGTAAAAAACAGCCCTGTGAGCACCTGCAGCATCGCAAGAGAAACTGAAGAGCCTTACACCTGACTTCCAGCAGGTAAATGAGATACGCTGCTGATATAGAATCATTCTTTCTCTGTGTTACAGCCGCTCAGGATAGCTTCTCCCACTCGCTATCAGCTACACACAAAGTTACATGCACACTGGACGCATCTTGATTGGCTGGTCATCACCCATAAAAACTCCTGCTCTCCACCCAAAAGCCTCGCAAGTGCAGCATAATGTTAACAAAACAGGCAAGGAAGGGGTTTATAAGGAGGTGAGGCACACACAGACACTCTCACACAAGTACAGAGGCCCAGAGATGACGATTGAGCAGGATTATTCCTGTAAAAACTAGATTTTTTATTTCTATGAAAATCCTGCAGACCCTACCTTTAAATATCTCTAATGACACTGCACGGCAAATTTAGGAAGGGATACATTATCCTGCAACATTTCTTGATTCAGCATTTATAATAAGTACAGTTTTAGTTATATTCCACAAACAAATTCTAAAACGTGACTCAAAATCTTACTCTGAAGCTTTGTTTTCAGCTCGTGTCAGTGATGTCTGCTGGTCTCACAAAGAGCCGAGAGTTTTTTTCACTTCTGAAATCCAATTTCTTTTCCACATTTCACAGTCTTTCTTTGAGTTCTTCTCCTAATTCAAGCCCGCTGCAGCGTAAAAGCAGCTCATCCTCGTGTGCAGAGTAAGACTCTGTTGTGTCTTTCACTTGAAACAATGAAGAATTCTGCGATCAGCCGGCGAGCTGACTGTGCTTCAGCGTTAATTACCAGCGTGTTCAGCTTAACTGTGCTTCTCAGTAAATTGTCCCTAGGTGAGGAAAGAATAGGCTATCTTCATTTCTCATTGCTGCAATTGAGCTAATTATGATGGTGTGTGTTCAGTGTGCGGCTGAGTTTAGCTTGGAAAGGTTGATGGTGTGTGGTTAAAAATATGAGTTAATTGTTCCAGCTTGGATATCATATGTTTGTGTATATGTCTGTGTGTGTGAGTGCGTGTGTGTAACTTCAAAGAGCTATTAACCTCCTCCTTTTTTTCGCGTGTACATTTTCGCAAGGCAAGACACGAATTGGCACTCGCTGAAACATGCAACTTCCAAAGCCAACAGTTCTGATAAGTGAGATGTTCTGTGTTATAATGATGCCATCTATCATTCCCTTCATCTCTCCATTTCTCTATCCCCTAACTCTTCCATCAGTGTCTCTGTGGCCTCATTAATTTAGCCTGGACTATTTATGAGCCTATAAAAACAATAAGGAAATAGAAGAAAGGTTTTACTTACATAGTGAACACTTCCAGTACATGGGAAAGATGAGGAAGCCTGTTGAGTTCGATGGAGCGTACCGCATCACTTTCACTTAATTACGCTCAATTCTTCACATCTGGTTAACATTGGAAATGTTTTCA